>DF360373.1:25033-45610 GCA_000787875.1 Solanum virginianum | reverse complement strand
TCTTAAGGGATATAGAGTTGAAAAATGACTAAGTATAGGCATTTTTATGCACAGGAGGGCATAGGGCCAAGACCCCTAATATGTTAAGCTGAAACTAAAAAATAAGGAAGTCATAATACTACTCCGCGATAGGTCCGTATCACGGAGCCAACGTTAATAACTTCTTGAAAATGAAAAGTTGGCGAGAATGAAATTTCGCAACGGGTCCTCTAAAATCAGGGTTATACCTATTTCCCACTCAATTTTCCCTATAATCAAGAATATGAAATTGGATTTTTGATATCACATATGAATTTTGAGATATATGAGAATTACGATTATGGGCATTTTCGAGGCACATTTTTGGGGCCTTTTTGGGGCGTTTCAGGTTATGTGACTCATCATTCATTCAACTAAGGGTAATTTCTTTATTTCTCATGTACACTATTTCATAAATTCAACTAAGGGTAAGTTCTTTATTTCTCATATGCATTATTTAATATTCAATGGTGAGAGTAAAATATCTAAATAATCAACCATATGTATATTCCAAGTTTACATAATTATCTTATTCACGACTATGTTCATCCATGAATCCTAATTACGTTCTTTCTTAAAGTTACCTTCTTATGTTTCTATGATATTGACTTGATTATGACTTACTAATGCCCTTGTAAATGTATGATTTTTAATATGAGATTTAGCATGAATCATTTCATTATTTATTTCTATGCCATGCATTGCATACCCTCATACTAGTACATTCAAATTACTAATGCGTACTTCTATGCCAATATGATTTAACCATATAGGGATCGATGCTCCTCGATATTCTCTACATGGCTAGATTTGGATCATTGAAGACGAGAGTTGGTGAGTCCTCTAGTTCTGGGATAATATCCTAGTTTTGTTTTCTAGATTGATATATAAGATATTTTAGTTTCCAGTTGTATATTTCTTTTGCTATGTATATATTTGAGGGTGAGCTTGAACAGTAATGACCATAAAAAGCACCTGAAAATGTGCCTCGAAAGTGACCAGAATCAAAATTTCCACATACCTCAGAATCTGTGCATGATATCAAAAATATGACTCCATATTCTTGATCAGGGGTCAAATTGAGTGGGAAATGGGTCTAACCCTGAATTTAGAGCAAACAAATCACAATTTCATTTTCCAAAATTTTGATTTGTAGAACCGACCCGTGACGGTGCCGCGATGCGCAACCATCACAGACTTATGTAAAAAGTGCCTCCGCGATAGGTCTGCATCGCGAACCAGATAAGGACCTGTGTATTTTGTTGCCAGTGATTTTCATCTCGGTCCAAGGCTTTTGGGTCTTGGGTCTAAGTCTTCCCATGAATAAAAATACTTATACTTAGACATATTTTACCTAAATATCATACAGGACATTCCCTAATACTCTGTCAAACACTTAGACAAATATTTCACCCTAAATTCAAGTCCCAAAACTCAATCCAGATCTTAAGATTTTCATTGAAGCTTCAAGTCTCCATTTTCAATCTTCATCAAGAATTCTCCAAAGTCAAGGTATGTGGGTTTATACCATTTGGTTCTTTCATCCATGGTGCCTACGCTCCCTTTTTACCTAAATTGCATGATTTCAAGTTGATTTACTTATGGGTCTTACTTATTATGAATTAGACTATGAACTATGTTAGAGTTTCATGAAATAGCGCCCACCAACACTTAGTAACACCCTCATACAAGATACATTAAAACCCCTCATCAGATCTCATCTCATGAAATAGCGGTTTTAGTATGTCTTAGGCTATAAATCTAAGACCTTTTGTAGAATTTGATGAAGGATTTAGACGTATATTGCTTAAGGGTATTACCAAGTATTGATAGATGGTTTTACATTAAATTTTCTTGCATGATTTCCTCCCTAAATTGCATGGTTTTACACTAGCATTACATACCCGCCAAGTATTTGATAAAATGTTTGGTTGTGATTTCTTGAGGAATTGAAGGTCCAATACATATCTTATGAGTTGACTGACTTTATAATGATGAAAGGAATGTATGTATATGATATTCTCCTATATCGTGTTGGGAATTGACCATGCCCCACTTGGGAGTTTGTGAGCTCGGGTCGTCCTATATACTTAGTACATTCAAACATACAAATGCATAGTCTATACGTACATAATGTCACCATGTAGGAACTGGAGCCCCACTTGAGCATCTCCCTCCACGTGGCTAGTACGAATTCTCTCAAGCTAGTTGATGAGTCCTCCATTCCAGAGACAATGTGTATGATCTGATGCTATGTACTAATACTATCTTTCTTTTATGTATGTATTGACTATGAGGGTGACCTCGGTTGCTTGTCTTGGCCCTTGCTCCTATCTAAGTTTTAGAGGTGTTGTTGGACATATTATGTATTGAGCCTTGACTCTTTTGTTTTGATGTATATGTTATGAAAGTTTCTCTTTAGCCCCTTTACCCTTATCTCTAACCCAATTATGTTGTTTAATTGCTTTTGTGACCAATGATGTGTAATTGTATGTTAAGAGGCTTGTTTGGGATCCTTTCAGGTTCCCCATTTGTCGTGTCATGTCTAGGCCCTAGGCTTGGGTTGTGACAAACTTAGTATAAGAGCACTAGGTTGTCAATGGTCCTCGACATCCAACATACCACATTGATTAGAGTCTTATTCATGGTTGTGTTATGCACTACAACTATGAGTAAAAGGCTATGAGACGTTTTAGGAAATGTTTCCCTTTTTCTTGATCTATGTCGTGCTATAGAAGTTAGTTAGGTGAGTTTCCCTCTAAGGAATGTTCTTTGTCATATTTAGATCATGCCTAACACAAGAGGAAGGAGAGCCCGCACTCCCGAGGAACAACCGGCTCATGGTGAGCTCCAGGATGCTCTCACTTTGCTAGCTCAAGCTATGGCTAATCAAGTAAATCAAGGGTCCCAAGCCCCTCTTGCTCCTACCCCAGGTTCTAGGGTAGGAGACTTCATAAGGATGAATCCACCAAAAATCTATGGATCTAAGGTAGATGAGGACCATCAAGAGTTCATTGATGAGGTCTACAAGGTATTGGCTATTATGGGTGTTAGATCGAAAGAGAACACAGAGTTGGTGTGCTACCAACTAAAAGGGGTAGCCCAAATATGGTTTAATCAATAGAAAGAGGAGAAGGGAATCAATAATGTGGTGCTTTGGGAGGAGTTCAAGGTGGCTTTTCTTAATTGGTTCTTCCCTCTTGAGCTTAGGGAGGCCAAGATGGTGGAGTTTATGAATTTGAAACCAGGGTCTATGAGTGTGAGGAAGTATGCCCTCAAGTTTAATCAACTCTCTAAATATGCTCCCCACATGGTTATCGACCCAAGGTCTACCAAGAACAAGTTGATGATGGGTGTATCCAATTAGGTGAGTGAGGAATGCTGGTCCGCTATGTTGATTAGTGATATGGATTTGTCCCTTTTGATGACCTATGCCGAACAAATGGAGAAAGAAAAATTGAGGAAGAGGAGGAGTAATGAGGCCAAGAGGGCCCGTTTTGAGGGAAAGTTCAAATTCGAAAGGGTGGCCAATTCCATCAATGCCTAGGGTCTTCTCATGCTTCTAATAGGGGGTTTGGCAATGACTTCCCAAGGGCCCAAGGTATTGGTGGTGTGATTCCTAATAATGTATGCTCAAAATGTTGTAGGGGTTATAGGGGTCTATGTTTGGAAGACATAAATACATGTTATAGATGTGGGGAAGTGGGTCCAAAAAAGATTGATTATCCTTGTAACCGCAACAACGGTAATGAGGTTTGACCACAAGGTGCAAATGCGATTCCTTTGGGGAGAACTGGTCAACAAGGTGGTACCCCAAGGCACAATCGATTCTATGCTCTCCAAGGGAGGCAAGGGTGGAGTAGGTTTTTGATGTCATCGTCATTATGTTAAAAGTCTTTGATTTTGATGTGTATGCATTAATTGATCTGGGTGCCACTCTTTATTTTGTTACCCCTTTTGTTGCCAAAAAGTTCCATATTGAGCCTGAATTGTTGTGTGAGTCTTATAAGGTGTCCACTCCTATTAGTACATCTATTGTTGCTAAAAAGGTCTATAGAAACTGTCCCATTTGCATCTTGCATAAAATATTACCTTGTGATCTTGTTGAGTTGGATATGGTTGATTTTGATGTAATTCATGGGATGGATTGGTTGCATGCATACTATGCCTATATTGATAGTAGAACCTGCAGAGTTAAGTTCCAATTCCCAAATGAACTTGTTCTTGAGTGGGAGAGTTATGATGTGGTCGTCGAGGGTAGGTTCATCTCTTGCATTAAAGCCCAAAAGTTGGTCTCTAAGTGGTATCTTTATCATCTTGTGAGGGTTAGGAAAGTGGAGTCCAAAGTCCTTCCCATAGAGTTGGTTTCAGTGGTTAATGAGTTCCTTGATGTCTTTCCAAATGAACTTTTCAGTGTTCCTCCTGAAAGGGAGATAAAATTTGGTATAGACATCCTCTTTAATACTCAACCCATTTCTATTCCCCCTTATCGTATGGCCCCGATGGAGTTAAAGGAGTTGAGGAGTAATTGAGAGATTTGTTGGAGAAGGGTTTCATTAGGCCTAGCCAATCACCTTGGGGTGCACCGGTGTTGTTTGTAAAGAAGAAGGATGGTCCCTTAAAATAAGTATAGACTATCGACAACTCAATAGGGTCACCATAAAGAATAAATATCCTCTTCCAAAGATTAATGATTTATTTGGCCAACTGCAGGGGGCCAGTCACTTCTCTAAGACTGATCTTTGGTTCGGGTACTATCAAGTGAAGGTGAGGAAGTGTGATATTCCTAAGACGACCTTCTGGACTAGATATAGGCATTATGAATTTGTTGTGTTATCTTTTGGGTTGATCAATGCACCGACTATCTTCATGGGTCTTATAAATATGGTCTTCAAACCCCACCTTGATTTGTTTGTTGTGGTCTTCATCGATGATATTTTGATCTATTCACATAGTGAGGAGGAGCATATGGGTTATTTGAGGGTAGTACTACAAAGATTGAGGGAAGAAAGGTTGTATGCCAAGTATGAAAAATGTGAATTTTGGTTAAAAGAGGTTGCTTTTCTAGGTCATGTGGTGTTGGGAGATGGTATTAAAGTGGATCTTAAAAAGACGGATGTAATTAAAAATTGGCCTAGACCATTGACCCCGTCGGATATTAGGAGTTTCTTGGGCTTAGTGGGTTACTATCGGAGCTTTGTGAATGGGTTCTCTACTATTGCTTCTTCTATGACCGAATTGACTCAAAAGAAAGCCAAATCTGTATGGATCAATGAGTGTGAAAAGAGTTTCCAAACAATGAAAGATAAGCTTGTGTACGCTTCTATATTATCAATACCGGAAGGGCTAGAAAGATTTCTTGTGTATTGTGATGCTTCAAGGGTTTGTTTGGATTGTGTGTTGATGCAAAATGGTAAGGTGATAGCATATGCTTCTAGACAACTCAAAGTACATGAGAAGAATTATCCTACTTATGATCTTGAATTAGTCGACGTGGTTTTTGCTTTGAAAATTTGGCGTCACTATTTGTATGGGGTGTATGTTGATGTGTTGACACATCATAAGAGACTCCAATATGTGTTCACTCAAAAAGATCTCAACTTGAGACAAAGAAGGCAGTTAGAACTTCTTTAGGATTATGATATGAGTGTGCATTATCATCCCAATAAGGGTAATGTGGTAGCTAATGCCTTGAGTAGGGTGTCTATAGGTAGCCTAGCTCATGGAGGTCCATCGATTAGCTAGATTGGGGGTTAGGTTAGAAGAGGTTGATAATGAGAGTATTATGGTTGTCGATGGTTCAAAGTCTTCCTTGATTGAGGAGGTGATAGCTAAGCAAGATCTTGACCCCCGCTTTGTTAGAATTAAAGGCATTGAAAAAGGGTGGTACAATAGAGGTTTTCTCCCAAAGGGGAGATGGTCTCCTTAGATACCAAGGTAGGTTGTGTGTGCCTTGTGTTGATGGGTTGATAGAAAAGATTCTTGATGAGGCTCATAGTTCTTCTTATTTTATTCACTCCGATTTTACTAAGATGTATAGAGATTTGAGGGATGTGTATTGGTGGGGAGGTATAAAGAGGGACATTGCTAAATTTGTATCCGGTTGTTATAGTTGCCTACAAGTCAAAGCCTAGCACCAAAGGTCGGGTGGCCTAGCACAAGACATGGAGATTCCTCCTTGGATGTGGGAGTAGATTAATATGGATTTTGTGGTTGGGTTGCCTTAGACTAGTAAGGGTTTTGATTCCATTTGGGTTGTGGTTGATAGGATGACAAAATCAACTTAGTTTCTACCTGTTAAGACCATGTATGGGGCTGAAGATAATTCTAAGTTATATATTGATAAGTTAGTGAGGTTGGATGGGGTTCCTTTGTCCATTATATCATATTGTGGTGCTCAACTTACTTCATATTTTTGGAGGTCCTTTCAAAGGGGGCTTTTCACCCTCAAACAGATGGCCAAACAGAAAGAACTATTCAAACACTTGAGGATATGCTTAGGTCTTATGTATTGGAGCTTAAAGGTGGTTGGGATTATCATCTCTCATTGATTGAGTTTACCTATAACAATAGCTATCATTTTAGCATCAGTATGGCTCCTTTTGAGGCTCTCTATGATAGGCATTGTAGATCACTTATGGGGTGGTTAGAAAGTTGGAGAGGTGGCTATATTGAGACCATATCTTGTTATGGAGGCTCTTGAGAAGGTTAGAATTAATAGAGAAAGGTTATAGATGGCCCAAAGTCGTAAAAAGTCCTATACCGATATGAGGAGAAGGGAGCTTGAGTTCAAAGTTAGTGATTGGATTTATTTGAATGTGTCACCCATGAAGGGTGTGATTCATTTTGGTACGAAGGCTAAACTAAGTCCAAGATTTGTGGGTCCTTATAGGGTGGTGAGGAGGATTGGTAAAGTGGCCTATGAGTTGGATTTTCCTAGTTAAATAGAATTAGTTCATTCGATTTTCCATATATCTATGTTGAGAAAATGTGTGGGTGAACTGAAAGCTATTATTCCATTGGTTGTTATGGGTGTTTTTGAGGACAACTTAACATATGAAGATGTTCTGATATAGATCTTGTATGGATAAGTGAAGAGGTTGAGGAACAAGGATGTGGCTTCTATTAAGGTCCTTTGGAGGAATCAATAAGTCGAAAGTGCTATATGGGAGGCCGAAGAGGACATGAAAAAGTGATATTGGTATCTATTCCACTCTATTCAAGCCTAAGGTACTAACTCTAAGCCCCCTATGTGATTCTAGGTTTGAGTTCAGCCCATGACATTTGCATGCATACATGTTTAAATTGACAAGTTCATGATGATTTTACATTTATTTTGAGATTTTTGAAATGATGTTTAAGTATGTTGTTGCATCCTTATGTGGGCTGAAATTTTTATGTTTACGTCTCTCATATATGTTTCTTTTGAAATTCGGGGGCGAATGTTCCCAAGGGGGAGATATTGAAACGATTCCAAAAAGTGCTCGAAAATGTATTTCGGAAATGCCCAATATCATAATTTCCATATATCTCAAAACCTGTGCGTGATATCAAAAATATGAATTCATATTCTTGTTTAGGGGGTCAAATTGAGTGGAAATGGGTCTAACCCCCTTTTAGGAGCAACCATAGCAAAATTTGAAAATTGCAAAAATGCGATTTCCAAAGAGCATTCACGCCTCTGGCATGCTATTGTTTATTTTTGTGCACTATTTTCTATCTCGGTCCAAGACTTTAGAGTCTTGGGCCTAAGTGTTCCCATGCATGAAAATACCTATACTTAGATATGTCACCCTCACATCATTCAAGACATTCCCCAAAATCCTCTCAAACACTTAGCCAAATATTTCACTCCAAATTTCATGTCTAAAAACTAATCTGAATCTTCAGGTTCTCATTCAAGCTTCAAATATCCATTTTCAATCTCCTTGAAGGATTCCCCAAAGCTAAATATGTGCATTTCTTTCATGGGATCCTTTCACCCATGATGCCCAAGCTCCTTTCTTACCTAAATTACATGATTTAAAGCTGATTTATTTATGGGTCTTACTTATTATGAATTTCACTACACACTATGTAGGGGTTTCATGAAATTGTGATTGCTTTAGCATCTTTCAAGCTATGAATCTAAGATCTATCATGAGATTTGATGAAGGGTTTTGATGTAAATTGCTTGAGGGTATTACCCAGTATCTATTAATGGTTTTACACTAAATTTTCTAGTATGATTACACTCTTGAATTGTACGGTTTTACTATTGATGGTTTTACACTAAATTTTCTAGCATGATTACACTTTTGAATTACATGATTTTACACTAGCACTACATATCCGCCAAGTGTTTGATAAAATATCTGTTTATGCTTTCTTGAGGAATTGAAGGTCTAATAAATGTCTTATGAGTTGAATTACTATATGATAATGAAAGGAATGTATGTATATGACATTATGTCTATAGTGTAAGGGAAATGACCAAGCCTCACTCGGGAGTTTGTAGGCTGGGTAACCATGTTAAGGGGTTTGTACCTCGATCGCCTCACTCGGGAGGTGGCAGGCCCATGGAACCAGGTTGAGGGATTTGTACCTTGATAACCATGTTGAAGGGTTTGTACCTCATCAACCATGTTGGGGGGTTTGTACCTCATCAACAACACGAAGGGGTTTGTACCTCATGCGCCTCTCGAAGGAGGTGGTAGGCCTTGGATATACACTAATAATGGTCTCTCCTTACACATGTATTATGTTCTATATAATTATGATTTTACTTCAAGCATCATTCCATGCATATCATATTGTTATATGTTATTCATTTCCTATGCTTATGCATTTTGATTATGTTACTTATCTCTTGTTGCATTGCATCCTATATACTTAGTACATTCAAACGTACTAATGCATACTCTATGCCTACATGATGTTACCATGTAGGGACCGGAGCCCCACTTGATCATCCTCCTCCATGTGGCTAGTATGACTACTCTCAAGCTAGTTGGTGAGTCCTCCATTTTGGGGACAATGTCTATGTCTTTATGCTTGTATTATGACTCTCTTGTCCTTATTGTATATTTTGACTATGAGGGTGAGCCCGGTTTCTTGTCTTGGCCCTTGCTAAGTTCTATGGTTAGAGATGTTGTTGGACATGTTATGTATGATGCTTTGAGCTTCGACTCACTCTTGACTCTCAATGTTTATAACAATGTTTATAATATGAAAGTTATCCCTTTGCCACGTCTATCCGTATTTACTCACTTTTATTGTCTTTTATTGCTTTTATGACTAAGGATGTGTAATGATATGTTAAGAGGCTTGCTTAGGGTACCTTTGGATTCCCTATGGGCCATGTCACATTTTCAACTAAAAATGACCTATATAATCATGGTTTAAGTTTAGGAGGAGTTGAGAAAGTTCTAGAATGCCCTTCAGGAAATAAAAGAAAAAGTTTGTCTCAAAAAATATGGGGTCCGCAATGCAGACCTTGTCACTTTCTAGGGATTTTCATCGAAAATTCTTCGAATGAGTTTTCCAATCCCATTGAAAATTTTTGGGGCAAAATTAAGTGTTGGTCCGTGACAACTGAGCGATGGTTCTCGTTTTCGCAACAAAAAATTATCTTTTGATCCGGTTGTTCAAAAAATAGAGGATAGATGTTTCTCCACTTGCAAATTACCTCGATCAATAGACTTAAGATGTTTCTTGTAATAATAAAAGATATATTGTGATGACTTTTTTTAATTATTATTATTGGTTGTGAAACTAACAGGTGTATACAAAGAAAAATCAGTTTTAGTTAGAAAAGTACAAAGTGAAATTTTACAAACAGAAAATTTAAAAAACTTTACATAACATATAATCAACTACTAAATTAATTAATAAACCCTGATTTTTTATTACTTAAAATTTAAGACGATATAATTGATTTGTATCTCATAATATTTTAATGATATTGAATTATTTATATTAGGTGAATACTATTAGTATAAAAAGTGAAACTAAAAGAAGTTAGAGGTTTTATCCATGAAGCAATGTGCAAAAAGTCAATAACTTAATTAAGGTGAAAAATACAAAAAAAATAACTCTATGTCCAGAACTAAAAAGCCCAACTTTGTTTTTATTTGGTTGTGAGAACAGAAATAAATTTTATATTTCATTATAGTTAAATCTTTGATTTTATGAAAAAGAAAAAAGAAGATAATAGTTATTAGGAGTGTTATTAATAATCTTACATGAAGTTTCTATACTTGTCGTTTGACAGATCATGCAATTTGAAGAACTCATCCTCAGAGAAAGTGCAAAGAAGTATAAGCAATGGAAAATTTTTGAAGCCCAGGAAAAATGCATTTCATATTTCAGAAATTGTTTAAAGATATTCAAGTTTTTCTTTTACTAAAAGTTAAAAATATAATATACAATTTGTATGTCTATATTTTTGCAACATTACACAATATCATTCTTCATAGTTAACAATGAAATTTAATATGAATCTAATCAATTTGTATGATTCATATGTGCATTTATTTGTATGTGTGTGTGTGTATATATGACTTTTGTTGATCAAATTTGTGGTTATAATTAAAGGTTTTAATAACTAGAACTAAAGGAAGCCTTGGAGTGACTGGTAAAGTTATTTTCATGTGACCAGAAGGTCAAACCTTGGTAACATCTACTAGCGGAAATGAAAGGTAAGGCTATGTACAGTAGATCCTTGTGGTCGGGCCTTTCCCTGAAAGTGCACGAGCTTGCTTTTTTTAATAACTAGAATATCAATTAGTGAAGCAAAAATTTGGTTGCTGAAAAAAGGTATAATGATCAGAAGTTTGTCATTGTTAAATCTTTTTAAACAATCGAATTTAATTTGATTGTTAATTTTTAATGATGAAGCTTTTAATGACCGGTGATGACAAAAGTTTTACCAATTATTATTGACTAATAATGACAAAATTTATATTTTTAATGATAAAATTTTCCCTTGTTAAGAGGGCCTTGACTTGAAGGAATTTTGGTGGTAATGGAAGGTGATCTACGAGTTACCAACACGGCTCGTAAAACATAGCATGGTCCATATAGTTCATGGAATGGGTCCAACAAAATGGGAAAATGGTTAAGTGTGAGAGGAGTCTATGAATACGACCACGAGTCGTAGATCAGACGATGACCCATGGAGACACTTCATAGTTTTGAGCCCAGCAAAATTAGTTTCAGGGATTTTAGTTACAAGCCAGACAGGACTTACAGCCCGTGGTCTAAGGTATGACCCATGGTTTGACCTACGGCCCATAAATGGGCCTTCATGGATGGATTCGGCACAGTTTTATGAAGGGTGTTTTCATCATTTCCTCGCATTCTAAAATCAATGCTATGTCATTTTGGCCTATATTATGTTCTATATTAGTTTTATACTCTCCCATTTACCCCCATTCCTAAATTATTCCCTCAAAACCCAAGTCCTAAATTCTCCCAAGTCTTCCCACGCTCTCCATTGAAAGCAAAGTTAGGGTTTTAGGTTTTCTTTGCTAAAATTCATGATTCTTCCATAGATCTTCAGCTAAGGTATGTGGATTTGATTAGTAGCGCCCTTCCCTTCACAAAACTCAAGTTTCTTATTCTATTTTGGGTTCAAGGTTTATGTATGTTGTAAAGTTTTGAAAAGTAGATTTAATCATGTAATTTATGATGCATTCTTAGTTATATGAAATATATTAGTATTATGTTATGGCCTATAATGAATATTGAGATGAAATACATGATTATTCTAGTTAGGATTTTAGAAGGATCATGATGGGTTGATTTGAATGTTTCTAAATGATTATACCCTATCTTATATATGCATGATATATATGAATTTCACATTTTTGAGTCTTTAAGCATGCAAATCCCATGTTTTTTTTAACTAACCTATATGAAGAGGATGTTTTATGAAAAAAGGAAGTTCCAATCCATGCTATAAGAACATGAATGTTCTAAATGTTAAGAGTAATCATTTATGTTATGGCTTCATGAGAATACTATAAAACTTTATGTAAGTTCATGAATTTCTTTCTTCATACATTACAAATATTATGAATGATAAGGTTTGCTAAGTATGCTATGAAACATATTAAAGTTATATGAAAGATATGCATTATTGAAAGGTCTTCTTTATTATGTTATGGTGTACAAGTTTATGCATGTCATGACTATATTTTTTTCTATATGGTATTTGGGACTAGACTCATTGGAGTAAAATTTGAATGAATGAAAGAAATGTGAGTCCCTACCTAGCTACAATCATGAGACTATGATAGCTTGTTAGTAGAGGAATATTAGATGATGAGCCAATAGTAGAGGCATAGATAAGATTATGATGATAAGCCGATAGTAGAGGCATAGACAAGACGTTGGACCTGTCACGACCCAAACTAGGGTCTATATGTGACACAGCGCATGGGGAACCAGAAGGAACCCCAATCAAGCCTCTAAACATATCATTACACATCCTTGGTGGCGGAGGCAACTTAAGTAACAATGAAAGAGTAGAAGTAAGGGCATAGAGACTAAGGGAAAACCTTCATTTTATAAAAACATCAAGAGATTCAAAGGAATCAAGCTTATAACATCATTACATACTTGTCCAAAAACACCTCTAAGCATAGAACTTAGCAGGGGCCAAGACAAGCAACCGGGCTCACCCTCATAATAATGATAATAGGTAACACAAATATACAAGATGTAGTCTAAACAAATCATGAAAGAAGGTAGATATTGTCCCCGTACATGAGGACTCACCAAAAGCTAACTTGAACAATTCGTCTAGCCATGTGGAGAAGAATCAATAGGAGCTTCGATTCCTATATGGTAATATCATGTAGACATAGAGTCTATATTAGTAAATTTGAATGTACTAAGTATGTAGGATGCAATACAACAAGAGATAGGTAACACAATCGAATGCATAAACACAGGCAATTGATAGCATAATAATAATATGGCATGTATGAATGACGCTTGAAGTAAAATTATGCTTATATAGAACATAATACTATGCAAGAAGAGAGTACTATCATAGAGTTCATAGTTTATCAAGGTAAAAACCCCTTGATTGGTTGGTGGATTGTGTCACCCTACCACCCATGGTGATTGAGGTACAAACCCCTCAATTGGTTGTCATGGTTCAAAACCCTCGACATGGTTGATTCTACCTTATGGCATGGCCTCATTGGTAGAAGTCCTTAGCTATCCTTACCTTATGACATAATCTTTTCAGTAAGAAAGGGGTGCACTTGCCTTACGATATGATATTATCAACAAGAGAGATCCTACCTTACGGTATGTCCTTTTCAATAGGTAGTCCCTACCTTACGATATAATCTTTTATGTAGGAACCATGAGTTATTCTACCTTATGGTATGGCCTTTGCTGTAGATTGTCCACACCTGTATTTTCAGTAGGAGTCAAAGAAATAGCTCATCAACCCATTACATTTCAATCATCAAGAAAAGAATTCTCAATCTTCTCAAGAACACGACGACATGAAACCCAACAATCTACTTGCAACCCCATAGGTAATTTTCATGAATTCTACATATACCCACATTAATTTCATAATCCTAAAGCCACTTGACTCATAAGCCATGCAATAAGCCCTCAATAACTCAAAAATCTATAACCGTACATTTTACCAAACACTTGGCATGTGTGTAATGCTAGTGTAAATCTATGCAATTCATGAGTGGAATCATGCTAGAAAATTCAGTATAAAACCATCAAAAGATACTTGGTAACACCCTCAAAAAATATACATCAAAACTCTTCATCAAACCTCATAATAGATCTTAGATTCGTAGCTCAAAATATGCAAAAACAATCACAATTTCGTGAAACCCCAACATAGTGTGCCGTGAAATTCATAATAAGTATGACCTATGAGTATATCAACTTTAAATCATGCATTTTTAGGTAAAAGAAAGCTTGGAAACCATGGGTGAAAGGAACCAATGGTTGAAACCCACATACCTTAGCTTTGGAGAATTCCTTGATAAAGATTTTAATGGGGACTTGAAGCTTGAGTTAAATCCTTAAAATCTAGAAGAGATTTGGACACTTGAATTTTGAGGTGAAATATTGTTTGAGTGTTTCAGTGAGTATTGGGGAATGTCTTGAATGATATGAGGGTGAAATATGGCTAAGTATAGGTATTTTTACGTATGGGGAGGTTTAGGCCCAAGACCTAAATGCCTTAGACAGTAAAGGAAAAAATTACACTATAGAGCGCCCCTGGCACGTCACGCCTAGGGTGCGATTCTTCTTTGGAAATTGAAAATTGTGGACTTTTGAATTTTGATACAGTTGCTCTAAAATCGAGGTTAGATCCATGTCCCACTCAATGTTTCCCCCTGAACAACAATATGAAGCCAGAATTTTGATATCATGCACGAATTTTGAGATATATGAAAATTATAATTTCGATCACTTTTAGGGTCATTCAATATCTCCCCCTTGGGAACATTCGTCCCCGAATGTCCAAGAAATGTACATAACAACAGTAATCATGAAGAAATCAGCCGTAACAAGAATGCAACAACATACTTAAACATCATTTTCAATATCTCAACCTAATTATTAAAATCATCATAAACTTGTCAACATAAACATGAACGCATGCAAATGATATAGGGGCTGAAGCACAAGATTTGGAACCATAAATAAAAGGACTGGACGTGTTATTGTAAGCTTGAATATAATGAAGAAGGTACAGATATTGGTTCTCCATGCCTGCTCTGGCTTCCCGAGAGACACATTCAGCTTGACGATTCTTCCGAAAGGCCATGATAAGCACTATACAAATCAACTTTTCCACCCGTTCAACCAATACCTCCATCGATACTTTCTCCTAAGCCAGCTTATCTTCCACAACACCCATAACTTCAAAGAGTTCTATAGCACTAAAGTCACCAATATATCCCCCTCAACCTAGAAGCATGAAGGACTGCACGAATCATCACAATGTCTATAGGAAAATCCAACTCGTAAGCCACCTCACCAATCCTACTCTATGCTCTATAAGGACTCACAAACCATGGACTTTATCCCGTTTGTTTTTTGCAAATCTGCATCACACCTTTCATAGGTGGGACTTCCAAGTGGACCAAATCATCAACACAAGCACACATGGCCTATCATAGATACTAATGACACCATCTCCCCCTTGGGATAAAGCCTCCACCTTACCGTCTCTCACCAAAGCCTTCACCGCCTTAACTAATAAAGAAAGAACCATTAATCACCACTACACCACTATAGTTAACCTCTTCCAACCTAACTCCTAATTTAACCAATCAATGGACCTGCCTAATTACCTCTTTGCCACCATCATCAACATATGCTAGGCTACCTATAAACACCCCGTCAACCACATTATTAGCCTTACCGGGTTGATAATGCACACTCATATCATATTCCTTAAGGAGCTCTAACCACCTTCTTGGTACCCACAATTTGCACTTATCAAGTTTAGCAAACAACCTCTTATCCCTCTAAAAGATTCACAAGCTCTAAATAAGTCAATACTCCATCATTAGAGGCCATCATAAACATGCCAAGGTAGGGTTTTAAGACACTATTCATGAAACCTATAAATATAGCTAGTGCATACGTCAACCCATCAACTCTACCATAATTCAAAATACTCACTCCTAGTTCAAAAAGACACTTAGGGACATTACCTAGCCTCATCCTCACTTGGGGACATAACTCGAACAGAAGATTAATCTTAGAGAAATGACTAGCCCATTGTAGTTGACCCAATAGATCGTGCATCCTTAACTATCATATTACAACCTTACGGGCCCTACACTTATTAGAAGAATGACATGCAAGTAACTAAATCACCCCAAGACCTCCAACCCATCAAACTAATTTCAATCAAGGGCACAACATAAGACTTAATATAATAAGAACATGGGGCAACCCTTATAAACCTTCTAGCCATAATAGGCTCACATAACCATTCGGGATACACATGCATCTTACTAGCAACAAAAGGAATAATGAAAGAAATAGTGACTCCCGGAACTATACAAGCACACATAACAAAAATCAAGAGTACCCTTAACATACCGATAGCATCATTTGGCACCTCATCCCCTCATTACCTTCTTTGAGGAGGATAGAATCGATTACATCTTGGAGTACCCACTTGATCAACATCACCACCTTTACCCTTGTTTTGAGCATATGGACAATCCAAAATTTTATGGTGCATCTCACCACACCCAATGCATGCACCCCTGTTCCTCTAGCATGTACCACGATGTTTCCTCCCATATTTTGGGCATGTATGATGAGCCGCCCTCTCACCACCTTCTTGGAGCCTTGGGTTAGGAACCCTTTCCTTGGAAACCCTCTTGTTTGGAGCACTAGAGGACCCTTGGCCTTGAAACTTAAAATCTTGTTAAAACCAGTCACCCACAAATCCAGCCCTCTTAGACTCTAAACTTCTTTTTTTCCTAAGTTTCTCCCCCTCAAGTTGTTCGGCAAAGGTCATGAACTGAGACAAATCCATTTCTCTTACAAGAATCGTGGTATGACACTCTTCATTCACCAAATTAGATACCCCCATCACAAACTTGTTCATCCTTGACCTAGGGTCGGCTACCAAATGTGGAGCATACTTGGAAAGCTTGTTGAACGTGAGAGAATATTCCCTCACACTCATGGAACATTGTCTAAGGTTCATGAACTCCATTATTTTAGCCTCACTCAACTCGATAGGGAAGAACTGGTTGAGGAAGGCGGCTTTCAACTCCTCCTAAGGAATAACGTCATGGCTCCCTCTCTCCACCTTTCATAACACAAAACAAATTTGAGCTATCATGGCTCCCTCTCTCCACCTCTCATAACATAAAACAAATTTGACCTACACCTTTTGGTTGGTAAGCCGCTAGATTCGCCTTTTCCCTCGAACTTACACCAATGATGGATAGCACCTTATACACTTTATCTATGAATTCTTGGGCATCCTGATCCACCTTAGACCCGTGGAACTCTGATAGGTTCATCCTTGTAAAATTTCCTCACCCTAGAGGCTGGAGTGTGAGCATAAGGGAGCCCCTTGGTTGATTTGATTAGTAATGGCATGGGTCAACATGGTTATAGTATTTTGGAACTTAACCTCAGTAGCCCCTCCATCTTGAGGAGTTTGAGGTGTGGGGTAGGCCGGTTGTCCCTCGGGTATACAAGCTCTTCTTTCTCTTGGGATAGGCATGATCTAGCATAGAAAAGAACAATCATTAGGAGAAAAACCTCAACTTAACTCCCATAGAACAACAAAGAGTAAAAAGAAGGGAAATATTTCCTAAAACACCTCATAGCCTCCCATTCATAGTTATGGCGTGCTTCACAACCATAAATAAAACTCTAATCGATGCGTTGTATTAGACTACGAGGACCTTAATAACCTAGTTCTCTAATATCAAGTTTTTCATGACCCAAACTATGGCCTAGATATGACACAGCGCACGGGGAACCCAAAGGAACCCCAAGCAAGCCTCTTAACATATCATTACACATCCTTAGTCGCGAAAGCAATTTAAACGACAATGAAAGAGTAGAAGTAAGGGCCTAAGGACTAAGGAAAAACCTTCATTTCATAAAAAATCAAGAGAGCCAAAGGAGTCAAGCTTATAGCATCATTACATACTTATCCAACAACACCTCTAAATATAGAACTTAGCGGGGGCCAAGACAAAAAATCGGGCTCACACTCATAATTATGATAATTGATAATCCAAATAAACAAGATGTAGTCTAAACAAAGCATGAAAGAAAGTAGATATTATCCCCTAACATGAGGACTCACCAAAAGCTAATTGGAACAATTCATCTAGCCACGTGGAGATGAATTGATAGGAGCTTCGATTCCTACATGGTAATATCATGTAGGCATATAGTATGCATTTGCATGTTTGAATGTACTAGGTACGTAGGATACAATGCAATAAGAGATAGGCAACATAATCGAAATGCATAAACATAGGAAATTGATAGAATAATAACATATGGCATGTACGAATGATGCTTGAAGCAAAATAATGCTTATATAGAACATAATATATGTGTAAGAAGAGATAATCATCATAGACTTCATAGTTTATCAAGGTACAAATCCTTGATTGGTTGGTGGATCATCTCACCCTACCACCCATGGTAATTGATGTACAACCCCCTCAATTAGTTGTCAAGGTACAAACCCATCGACATGGTTGATTCTACCTTACGGCATGGCCTCATAGATAGAAGTCCTTAAGTATCCTTACCTTACGACATAATCTCTTCGGTAAGAAGGGGGTGCACTTTCCTTACAATATGACTTTATCGGCAAGAGAGATCCTACCTTACGGTATGTCCTTTTCGATAGGTAGTCCCTACCTTATGATATAATCTTTTAAGTAGAAATCATGAGTTATTCTACCTTATGGTATGGCCTTTTTGGTAGATTGTCCACACCTTACGATATGATATTTTTGGTAGGAGTCAAAGAAATAGCTCATCGACACATTACATTTCAAGCATCAAGAAAGGGATTCTCAATCTTCTCTAGAACACAACAACATGAAACCCAACAATCTACTTGCAACCCCATAGGTACTTTTCACGAATTCAACACATACCCACATTCATTTCATAAGCCACTTGACTCATAAGCTATGCAATAAGCCCTCAATAACTCAAAAATCTAGAATTGGACATTTTTCCAAACACTTGGCGGGTGTGTAATGCTAGTATAAAACCATACAATTCTAGAGTGGAATAATGCTAGAAAACTCAGTGTAAATCCATCAAAAGATACTTAGTAACTCCCTCAAAAGATATACATAAAAACTCTTCATAAAACCTCCCAATAGATCTTAGATTCATAGCTCAAAACTTGCTAAAACAATCACAATTTCACGAAATCCCAACATAGTATGCAGTGAAATTCATAATAAGTATGACCCATGAGTAAATCAACTTTAAATTATGCAATTTTAGATAAAAGGAAGCTTGGGCTCCATGGGTGAAAGGGCCCAATGGTTGAAACCCACATACCTTAGCTTTGGAGAATTCCTTGATGAAGATTTTAATAGGGACTTGAAGTGTGAGTTAAATTCTTAAGATCCAGAAGAGATTTGGACACTTGAATTTTGAGGTAAAATATTGTCTGAGTGTTTCAGTAAGTGTTGGAGAATGTCTTGAATGATATGAGGGTGAAATATGGCTAAGTATAGGTATTTTTATATATAGGGAGGTTTAGGCCCAAGACCCAATGGCCTTGGACCAAAAAGCACAAACTGGGCAATAATTGCACTATGGCGTGCCCCTGGCGCGTCGCACCTGGGGCACGATTCTTCTCTGGAAATTACAAATGGTGGATTTTTTAATTTTGATATGGTTGCTCAAAAATCAGGGTTAGCCCCATTTTCCACTCAATTTTTCCCCTTGAACAAGAATATGAAGTTGGATTTTCGATATCATATATGAATTTCGAGATATATGAAAATTATTATTTTTGGGCACTTTCGAAGCACTTTTTTTTGACACTTTTGGGGTCATTTTAGGAGCTATCTTTATGATAATAATTAATGTGCTAAATGCTTATGGGATAGGATCGTTGAATTCCTCTTCACATGATACGATTTATGCTTATGATTAATCCATGAGAGCCATGCTTAGCAGCTAGTGAACTTTGGGATGGATGCGGAAGCTCCCCATTAGCTATGACATGAGACCCTTAGTACAATCTCATTGTTTCATAAATACGTGCCACTATAGTATATAGGAGTCACTCGCTAGTAGATGTTGATTTCTAGACCAACCAATAGTAGAGGTTGCTCAATAGTAGGCTTTAGTGGATCAACTTAGGCATCCTAGGAGGTCACCTTGGCAAGTGACCTCCCCATTTCTTTCGATGTAGCGGAAACATAGGGACTCTATGGTTTACGTGGAGATGAATTGATAGGAGCTTCGATTCCTACATGGTAATATCATGTAGGCGTAGCGGAAACATAGGGACTCTATGGTTTAGCTCGTATTGTTTATGTTAATTAAAAAGTACTCTCACATATGTTCAAGTTCTCCTCATGACCCCAAGATATTATCTTATGATATTTTGTGATGGCTCCTTCATATTATGTTCAAGGTGTTTTTAAGGTTCATATGACTCATGATTTCACAAGTTCAAATGGTGTCCTTGCTAAGTTATGTTCCTTCATTACTCCTGAATGGTACTTCTTTTAAAGGTATATGATTATGTTTTTAAGTATGTAAAGTGTTCTCCATTATGATTAGTAATGTTTCTTTCATAATAAAATAGTCTTCTGTGCAAAATGATGCATTGTTCACCTAAGGATTTTAATTATTCAGAAAAACATGTATTTTCTCACTAACCTAAGTATATGTGCCTTATCATGCACCCAAGTGAGGGTACGTGCCTTATTTTTCATATTTATCATGTCTTGTTCTATGGCTAAAGTAATGTGTTAAAATTTCACTCATATGTATTTCCTCCTCATATGCACACCTTACAATTCTACTCTTAAGATTTGA
>DF360373.1:0-24396 GCA_000787875.1 Solanum virginianum | reverse complement strand
GCTCGTAAAATCGATCAAATGACCCCAAAAATTATCCAAAACTTACAGATGGATTCCTACGGGTTGTAGAAGTTTCTATGGACCATAGATGGACTAGTAGGCGACTTAAACAATGATATTAAAGAGGGGTATTTTTGTTTTTTCTCACCCTTTATGTCTAAACTTGTCAGTCTTCACCTAATTAAACCCCTAAAACGTGATTCTTTAACTTATTAATGCTCAAACACTCTCCAAACTCATAATGTAGTTTCAAAAGGGAAAAGGCTAGGGTTTTCGCATACCTTCATCAAAAATCTAATTCCCACAGGTATGTAAATCTTCTACATTATTTGACTATCAGTAACCACTAATTTCTCCACGTATCAAGTTATTAGTTGGAAATACGATTTCATTATTTTGAGTAATTGTTCTAGTTTATGCTATTTTTGAAGAAAAGCATAAAATTTACTGAATTTTTCTACTATATTTAGGTCTTAGCTTGAGATGCTACATTTAATTATTAAACTAGTTAAACCCTAAAGTTACTACGAAAATCTATGAATTTCCAATTCTTGCTTCAAACTTAAGAAAATTATTAGCATAAGTATTTTATGAACAGTGAAGCATGAAACCTAAGATTTTAGATAGTTTTGAGAAAAGTTAAGAGAATGCTAAGTTGGGCTAAGTCTCAAAAAGAAGAAAAGCAATACGTAGAGCGGAATATATTCTTTTAAGCATGAGCATATGATTTATAGTAGATTTGGGAATAGTATTAAGCATCGATACGGGTAAGAGAATAATAACTTGAATTCATAATTGTGTAGCCAACATAGGATAGGATTATACCAAGAATATAACTACTCATTGCCATTGTGATTGCCCATTTTTTAGATAGATCTACTTCCCTAGTTTTCGACCCTTGGCAAGGTATGGGATGGCTCTGGCAGCGTGGGCAAGATGTTGTATCATCATAAAGCTCATAGTGATGGTTGTTAATTAGAGAAACTCCCCAAGCTAAAGAAAACTAATTTTTTCATATAGAGTTTCAGCATATGTATTTATTTTTTGTATACACTCTATCTATTATCATTGCTATCCTATTTTGAGACATATTTTAGATGTTTTTAAGTATAGTGTTCTATCTTAGGTCTCCTGTTTTGGCTATTTTACATGCTCATACATTCCATGTACTGACGTCCTTTGGACCTGCATCATTTTTTGATGCAGATACAGGTGACAGAGTTCCTCAACAGACACTCTGTTGAAGACTTCATTCAGCTATTGGTGAGGCCTCTTACCAGTCAGAGGTTTTAGAGTCTTTATTTCTGTTTTAGCATTTCCTTTCAATTGTGGTTATTGTGGGCCTGTCATGGTAGTTATTTTAGATTATTTTAGTTAGAGATTCTATAGACTGGATGACATGAGTTTCAAAAATTCTTATTTCTAGTTGTTATTGAGATACTTCTTTTGTTTAGTTGTTTAGATTATTGGATTCTCTTTAGCACATTATATTTAGGCCTATCATTTATTATTTAAGTCTTTTACTGAATAAAATAGCCAAGCCAAGTGTTCTCTTAGGACCAGAAATGGTTAGAGTTTGTAATATTGGTATGAACTATGCCACATCTATAATAGGGAGGCTACAGGGCGTTAGAAAGCGTTGCTATCAATTATTATTCCCTTTGTGCTTCAGAGTTTACCTCTGCTTAGTCCATTCTAATCTATGCATTCATGCCTTGTTTTACAGATCATGCCTCAATGTAGAGCTGCCTAACTAGCCGTAGGTAGAAGACGCCCTGTCGGGCAGAATATAAATCAGCTTAATCCACCAATTCCTAAGGGCCCTAGAGGTCCAACTATGCCTGTTGAGCAGATCGCAAGCGGATATCTCTAATGTTTAGCTTTACTAAGCTATCCAGACTTTGGTACAAGTAGTCACCACACAGGGAGATTGGCAGGGAGATTGTGGACATGATGATTTAGATACCATCAGGGTTTGTGAACTTCTGAGGATGAACCCATCTGAGTTCACGGGGTCTGATGTGAAGGAGGATCCTAAGAACATCATTGAGGAGCTCCAGAAAGTATTTTAGGTTATGCATACAGGTGATGTTGCATGAGTTAAGTTTGCTGCATATCATCTCAAGGGAGTATCCAGACTCTGGTTTGATCAGTGGAAGGGATGTAGAGTAGAAGGGATGATAACTTTGAGTTAAGCAGTGTTCAAGGAGGCCTTTCTGGCACAATACTTTCCTAGAGAGTTGAGGCATGATCAGCTGAGGGAGTTTCTAAATTTGAAGCAAGAAGCTATGAGTGTGTGGGAGTACACCCTCAAATTCACTCAACTGTCCCATTATGCTCTGACTATCATGGCAGACATGCATACTAGGATGGATCTATTTGTATCAGGGCTCTCTCGGATGACAAAGAGAGAGGGCAGAAATGTTATGCTAATGGGGGATATGGACATAGCTCGCTTAATTACTTATATGTAGTAAGTGGAGGAGGAGAAGATGCAAGATAGGGAGGATTTCAAAAATAAGAGGGCCAAGACATCAGGCCAGAAGACAGGTAAGAAGGGCGCTAAAAGTACCAATCATTTATCCTTTTAGCCTAAGACATTTGGACCAGTACCATTACTAGTGCACTTACATCGAGGGCCAGGAATGAGCAAGGATCATAGAGTGGCAGGGTTTAGGGCAGCCAGTCATAGGAGAGTGTTTCTCAAAGATTGACTCATTATCTAGTTTGTGGTAAGTATGGCAAGTCTTACCTAGAAGAGTGCCTTGTTAGCACAAATGGTTGTTTTAGATATGTTTAGGTGGGTCACTTTTTGAAGAATTATCCTCTGGGGAGGCAAAACATTAGGGATAACAAATCTCAGTTAGTTTCTTCATCTCCACAAGGTAAGCTAATTCAGAGGGGTGCTACATAAGAGATAGGTGGGGGCATAAATCGTCTATATGCCATGGCCACCAAACAGGAGCAGCAAAACTCATTAGATGTGGTTATTCATATGGTTAAAGTATTTACTTATTATGTCTATGCATTGTTAGACCCAGGTACTATATTGTCATTTGTGAGATCCTATATAGCCACAAAGTTTGAGATCAATCCAAAATGTCTTCTTGAATCTTTTAGTGTTTCCACTCCTGTTGGAGAACCTATTGTACACCAAAGAGTCTATAGGAGTTGTCCAATGTCAGTTTACCATAAGGATACCTTAGCTAATCTAGTTAAGTTAGACATGGTAGATTTTAATATCATTCTAGGCATGGAATTGCTTCATGCTTGTTATGCCTCCATAGACTGCAGAACCACGGTGGTCAAGTTTTAGTTTCCTAATGAGCCAATCTTAGAGTGAAGAAGTACCTTAGTTTTTCCTAAGGGTAAATTTGTCTCATATTTTAAAGCCAGAAAGTTATTTTTCAAAGGGTGTATATACCATCTAGTCAGAGTCAAAGATTCCAGTGTCGAGACACTATCTCTCCAGTTTGTTCCAGTCATGAATGAATTCCGAGAAGTCTTTCTAGATGATATCCCTTGATTCCCTCCTAATAAGGAGATTGAATTTTGGATAGACATCTTCCCAAATATTCAGCCTATATCTATTTCACTATACTATATGGCATCTTTAGAATTAAAATAGTTGAAAATGTAGTTGAAAGACCTCCTAGAAAAGGGTTTCATTAGACTAGTCATCTTAACTTGGCGTGCTCTAATTCCCTTCGTTCATAAAAAGGATGGTTCTATTAGAATGTCCATAGATTATCGCCAATTAAATAAGATTACCATAAAGAATAAGTATCCTCTTCCCCAGAATTGATGACTTGTTTGACCAACTCCAGAGTGCTACTTGTTTCTCCAAAATAGTCCTCAGATCTGGATACCATCAGCTCAAAGTTAGAGAAAGTGACATCCCTAAGATAGCCTTTAGAATCACTATGGTTATTATGAGTTCTTGGTCATGTCATTTGGACTGAAAAATGTACCAGTGACTTTCATGGATCTTATGAATAGGGTATTGTGCCAATACATAGATATATTCATCATTGTGTTCATAGATGACATCCTGATATACTCTCATAATAAAGAGGAGCATGCCGACCAACTTAAAATTATCCTTTAGACCCTTAAGGACCAACAGTTGTATGCCAAATTTTCCAAATGTTAGTTCTACTTAGCATCTGTGGCATTTCTGGGTCATATTGTTTCTAGTGAGGGCATTCAAGTTAATTCTCAAAAGATTGAGGTAGTAAAGAACTAGCCAAGGTCCATAACTCCAATAGAGATAAGGCGTTTCTTGGGTTTGGCAAGTTACTACTGGCATTTTATAGAGGGATTTCTTCTATATCAGCTTCCATAACTAAGCTAACTCAGAAGAAGGTTAAGTTCATATGGTCTGAAGTTGTGACAAGAGCTTCCAAGAGTTGAAAACTAGGCTGACTACAACTCTGGCCTTATCCCTACTCGAGGGAGCTGATGGCTTCATTGTATACTATGATACTTGAAGATTGGCTTGGGATGCGTGTTGATGCAAAGAGAAAAGGTATTAGCATATTCCTCCGGATAGCTTAAGACTTATGAGAAGAACTACCCAACTTATGATCTTTAGCTTGCTGTTATGGTATTTTCTCTCAAAATATGAAGACACTATCTTTATAGTGGGCATGTGGATGCATTTATTGATCACAAGAGCTTGCAGTATGTATTTAGTTTTAAGGAGATGAACCTGAAGCAAAGTAGATGGTTGGAGGTGTTGAAGGACTATGACATGAGCATCCTCTATCACCTAGGTAAAGCTAATGTAGTTTCTAATGCACTTAGCAAGTTGACCATGAGGAGCACTACACACATTGAGAATGGAAAGAAAGAACTAGCTAAGAAAGTGCAC
This sequence comes from Solanum virginianum, assembly GCA_000787875.1. NCBI lineage: Eukaryota > Viridiplantae > Streptophyta > Magnoliopsida > Solanales > Solanaceae > Solanum > Solanum virginianum. The sequence continues at coordinate 19,523 of DF360373.1, read as the reverse complement.
AGACTGGTATTCTTGGGAGTATAGATTAAAGATTTTGATGAAGGTCGTGCAATCATCAAAAATAGGGTAGATTCGTCCTTTGTGGTAGAGGTGAAAGAAAAGTAAGACCAGGATCCTATCCTCTTTTAGTTGAAAGAATATGTTAAGAAATCAAAGGTCATAAGTGTTTTTAAAAGGGGGAGATAGAGTCCTGAGATACCAAGGCAGACTAAGAGTACCAAGTGTTGATTGCCTTAGAGACAAGATTCTAGCTGAGGCTCATAATGCCAGATACTCTATTCACCAAGGTGCAATAAAAATGTATAGAGATTTATGAGAGATTTATTAGTGGGGTGGCATGAAAAAAACATTGCAGAGTTCGTGTCCAGGTGCCCCAATAGCCAGCAAGTTAAGGTGGAGTACCAAAAGCCTTGTGGTGTGGACCAACATATTGAAATTCCAAAGTGGAAGTGGGAGATAATTAACATGGACTTTGTAACAGGTTTACCCTGATCTCGTAGACAGCATGATTCGATATGGGTAATAATAGATAGAATGACCAAGTTAGCTCACTTTCAACCTGTCAAGATGACTGATACAGCTGAGGACTATGCCAGATTTTTCATTAAAGTGATCGTTAGATTGCATGGGGTTCCCATATCCATTATTTTAAAATAGAGGACCCTAGTTCACAAAACAATTTTGGAAGTCCTTTCAAAAAGGGCTTGGTATGCAAGTGAATATTAGCACCACCTTCTATCCCCAGATAGACGGGCAAGCAGAGTGGACTATACAGACTCTTGCGGATATGTTGAGGGCATGTGTTATAGACTTTAAAGTTAACTGGTATTATCACTTACCTTGATTGAATTTTCCTATAACAACAGTTTCCAAGCTAGCATATAAATGGCACCATATCAGGCCCTTTATGAGAAGAGGTGTAGGTTGCCTATTGGGTGGTTTGTAGTTGGTGAGGCAAGATTGATAGAACTTGATTTAGTCCATCAGGCTATAAAGAAAATGAAAGTTAGAGAGACTAAAGACATCACAAAATCGATAGAAATCTTATACTAATATAGAATGAGAGATTTGGAATTGAGGTAGGTGATTGGATGCTAAAGATTTCACTGATGAAGGGAGTTATGAGATATGGGAAAAAGGGGAAACTTAGTCCTCGTTATATTGGCCCATGCCAAATTATTATGAGGATTGGTAATGTGGCATACGAAGAGGAATTGCCACCAGAGTTAGTTGTTATTCATCTAGTATTCCATATTTCTATGCTTAAGAAGTGTTTGGTAGACCTCACGCTGATTGTGCCTATAGAGAGTATTGAAATCAAAGATAGCTTGACATATAAAGAGATCTAAGGTAAGACACTAGATTGTCATGTTCGCAAATGAAGGACCAAGAAAATTGCTTCTGTTAAAGTATTATGGAGGAATTTGTTTGTTGAGGAAGCCATTTGGGAAGCTGAGGCAGATATAAAAGCTAGATATCCTTACCTATTCATGCCTTCTAATGACGAGGATGAAGCAAATATTCCTTATTCCTATCATTGAGTTGAGATATATTCTTAAATATGAGTAATAAGATATCTAGAAAGATTCCTGTTGATAAACTAGTTCACGAGTAGCAAACATGCTAATATTCCCCAGTTTCATCTTCATTCGAGGATGAATGATCCCAAGGGAGAGATATTGTAACACCTCACAATTCTACTCTTAAGATCTGGAAATTTGTCATCGCAAGTACATAAGATTGAACCTAGAAATGCCATATTGTACTTGCGTTTTAAGGATCATTAATATAGGTGTGAAGTATGTTGTAAGTGAATTCGGGTCTTGAGAGACCCCTATTGCTTAGTTGAGTTCAAAACCTCCCTACCGGTTAAGTTTTTCACTTTGGATTATGCAAGGCACAAGTTTAAATGATGATAACTCTTAGAATACAAAGAATTAGGTGGCCTCTAACCTACCAAATGAATTCTCTTTGAATTAGCTTTCTAAAGCATCCAATTTGGTCTCAATAAGCGTTTGGAGTAAACGGTTATCACTATTTTACTACAGACTGCTAGTGTAGAATGGGAGTTATATACTGACTTACGGGCCATGGTTTTAGTTACGGCCCATACTGTCAACTCATAGAAAATCTTCTGTAAGTCCATTTTTGATTCCCAAAATTAATGGATCCAACTATAGGTTGTAAATACTTCTATGGGTTGTAGATTGGGCTCATAGAATCAATATAGCAACCTTGAAAATTATCGAAAAACTTACAGATGGGTTCTTGCGGACCGTAGAAATTTCTATGGGTCGTAGATGGACTAGTAGCCGACTCAAACAATGATTTTAAAGGAGTATTTTCATCTTTTCTCACCTTTTAAGGCTAGACTTGTCAATATTCACCTAATTAAACTCCTAAAACATGATTCTTCAACTTATTAACGCTCAAACACTCTCCAAACTTAGAAAGTAGTTTTAAAAGGATAAAAGCTAGGGCTTTCGTACACCTTCTTCAAAATTCTTCAAGAACCTATTCTCATAGGTATGTAAATCTTCTATGTTATTTCACCATCATGTAATACTAGTTTCTCCAAGTAATAAGTTATTAGTTGGGAACAAGATTTCTTTATTTCGAATAGTTGTTCTAGTTTATGCTATTTTCGAAGAAAAGCATGAAATCTACTGAATTTTTCTACTATATTGAGGTCTTAGGTTGAGATGCTACATTTAATTCTTAAACTAGTTAAACCTTAACGTTTCTACGAAAATCTATGAATTTCCAATTCTTGCTTCAAACTTAAGAAAAGTATTAGCATAAGTATTTTATGAACAGTGAAGCTTGAAGCCTATGATTTTAGACAGTTTTGAGAAAACTTAAAAGAATGATTAGTTAGGCTAAGTCCTAAAAAGAAGAAAAGTAATACCTAGAACAGATTATATTCTTTTAAGTATGAGCATATGATTTTACTTTTGGGAGTCATATTGAACACTGATATGCATAAGAGTATAACAACTTGAACTCATAACTATGTAGCTATTATAGGATAGGATTGTACCAAGAGTACAACTCCTCATTGCCACTAAGATGACCCAAATTTTGGGTTGGATCCACTCCCCTAGTTTTAGTCACTTACCCTGGCAAAGTATAGGATGGCTCTGGCAACATGGGCAAGATTTTGTATCATCACAAAGCCATAGTGATGGTTGTCAGTTAGAGAAGCTGCCTAAGCTAAAGTAAACTAATTTTTGCATACAGAGTTTCAGCATATGTATTTACTTTTTGTATACACTCTATCTATTATCATTGTTTTCCTATTTTGAGACATGTTTTTGTTACTTTTAAATATAGTGTCCTATCATAAGTCCCTCATTTTTGCTATTTTACATGTTTATACATTCCATAAACTAATGTCCTTCAAAGTTCCTCAGTAGATTCTCCATTCAGGGTAAACATTTCTTTCACCCATTGGTGAGGCCTTATACCAGTCAGAGGCTTATGAGTCTTTATTTCTATTTTAGTATTTCTTTTCAGTTGTAGTTACAGTGGGCCTATCATAAATTTCTATAGACTAGATGATATGAGTTTCAGTTTTTATTTTTAGTTGTTGCTGGGATAATTCCTTTGTTTAGTTGTTCAGATTATTGCATTCTCTTTAGCATATTATATCTAAGCCTATCATTTATTATTTATCTTCCGCTGAATAAAGTAGCAAGGCCAAATGGTTCGCTTGGGACCAGAAATGGTTCTAGGTGCCAGCATGTAAGGACCCAAACTTTGTATGACCTTAATAGAGCTTGAAAATTTGGTTCTAAAAAGTTTTGGACCAAGGTGACACTTTAGGGAGACCTCCATGGGTCATGTGAAGGTATAAGGACCGTGTAGAGGCTCCTTGAGATGACCTTTGGCCTTTTGTGTATAGTTATGGCTTTAATGTGGAGTTTAACACCAAGGCATACCATACATAAACCCCACACACTCCGTGTGAGGCTTCACAGACCATGTGGTATGCCATGTGGAGGGCCTTAGCCTTGAAAATCCACATTTTAGCCAAGGCACTTCACAAATAGACCTCTCATGAATCGTATAGACTTTCACGATACGTGAGCCTTCTGTATTGGCATCGATGTAAAAAATTTCTAAATATTGGAACACCATCTTAGAAATTTATCAACAAGAATTTTTCTTAGTGAAGCTTCATAGGAGGCCACACATTTGGTATGACCTCTCACGGACTGTAAAGCCATCCTCATGGGTGCCAATGTTTAATTTTTCAAAATATGGAATTACCATCTCGGGCCTTTGTCAGTGGAAATTTTCTAAGTATCGGATCACAGAGGAGGTACATAGTCTGTATACACTCTCATGGACCGTATACCCTCGCATGGGACCCCTAACAACACTTTTTTTGACCGCATACCCTCCCATGGGACCACTAGCAACATTTTTTTTCTACTCATCTTATTAATGACATTTTCATAATTATGGTTCCTCCTAAGGGTCACTTGGGATAAGGAAGGACTTCAATCTTCATCAAATTCTTCTAACTTCTTCTTGGAGAACATAGATATGTGGGATTGATTATTATTCCTTTAAATCAAGAAGACCCAAACTCTTTTACACTTGTTTTATGGAATTTAAACTTACTTTGAATGATGGGTTTTGAAGGTTATTGTTTATTAAATTCATTGGAAGTATAGGCTATGCTTTATTGTTGATTTTAAATTGATTTAAGCCCTTAAATGTTGAATTGCATGATTATTATGAAGATTTGGAAGTACATTATCTCTTTAAAGCTTGATTTATGGGCATTCTAAATTGTGATTTGAATGTGGATTTTACTTATAGATTTACCTGAATTTCACATTGTATTGATGATTTAAGATTGAACCTATATTATCTATTTCTATTCACATATCATTCATGGCATATGCATTCATGAACATTGGATTTTATGGAATTATTGGTGGATTAAGCTCACATATGGTTTTTATGAAAATGATTAAGTGAGTTAAGATCACATATGTTTTATGAAAATTATTTCGGTGAGTTAATCTCACATATATGGATATGAAAAGAATGTGATCGCATAAATGTCTATTGTTATTGGCTCTTTGAACATATTGGGTGCTTGCACCATATTGCTAAGTGAATGAGCTATTCCTATGCATGGAAAGTATGGATTGAAGTGTGATTTGGCTTTTTTGTTTAGCCCAAGTAAGAATATTTATGAAGAATGTTTCACTTTTAAGCCCGAGCATGCACTAAAATGATTTTAAATCATTTGTGCCTCTTTGAAAGCATGTGTATGTAAAGTATTCTTGTGGGATGACGACTTAGCACCCAATGGATTGGGGGCGTTAGGGCTATCCCAAAGGGTTCACTCCCTTTTCTTGAACTATGTGCCAGTATAGGTATATTGTAGCCATTACCTAAATGACCGAGTCGTAAGGAATGGTTACACATTGATACAATATTAAAAATCCTTCTGGAATGATCGGATTGTAAAGAAGGTGGTCATCACACTGAAATGATTGGGTCATAAGGTATGATGTAGATTACCTTTGGCAAGTTATCTCTCTCGCCTGATGAGAGGTTTACATTGGAAAAATGCATATAATAGATCACATGAATTTAAGATGTCGATTATGGTCTCATCTCCACTATATATGAGCATTATGTAATTTTATCCATCATGGATTTCATGGCATATTCTTATATTGCTTCTCTTGATATATGTCTCTTTCTATATTATGTTCCCTTGCCATCTAAGATTGAATGCAGGTTTGACAATTCATGTGTATTATATACCCGTATACTTATTATATTCAAACGTACTAACGCATACTTTTTGCCTACATGATCTAATCATGTAAGGACCGGAGATTACCTTCATCCACCGCATGACGGCTAGATTTGAACTTGAGATACTTGTTGTGGTTAGTCCTATCTTCCAAGGACAAACTAACATTCCTCTACCTATGATGTTTTGTTTATGTTATTTACTTTGAGGGTGAGCTTAGGACATGTCTTGGGCCCATATTATCTTATGACTAGAGGCATTGTTGGACATTTTGTAGACTCTTGTTCAGATATATGCTATGTGTTGTATTTGGAGCTTATGATTATGGTGATCTATTGGACAAGGTTATCATGGATTGATTATGAGTATTATGATATATGATTATGTTATGACATGGAAATGTGAAAGATCCTAAGTCCATATTGCCCCCATACAGTGAGTCATACTTACCTGACCCTTACTCATTTCGTGTTACCTATTATGTGAATTCATGTTAATCTCTATTCCTATAACATCCCCATAGCGTGAGTCCTACTTTTTCGTCCCTTAAAACTATGTATTTACTATTTATATACGCTCCCGAACCAATAATGTGAATATGGATACTTTGAGGTTTGTTTTGGGACTCTCGGGTTCTCATTCACCATGTGACTCCTAGACCCTAGGTCCGGGTCGTGACGCAGCCATGCCCAGAGTGTAAACTCGAGGCATGACAATAGTAATGTGAACTATTTTTATCTTTGGTAATTTTATATACATGTTAACAAAAATAGGAAACCTACACTAGAAGGAAAAAGAAATTAGATTGAAATTGTGAAAAATTCAATTAAGGTAATAATTTCATTTCACCTATTTTTGTGTATCCTACAAGAATTTACTATCTACAACTAAACATTATTATGTAAAATTTTATCAAAACCCATTCAAAAGTCCTATATAAAATTGTTTGAATTGTTAAACTACTTCAACAGAAAAGCTAAAGTTCAAAAGAAAGGAAAAAAGTCCCTTGCTTCTACTCAAAAAATGGCACCACAGTGCTCTAAACTTATGAATAAATATGATAAAGATAAATTTATTTCTTATGATGCTAATGAATAGGAGAAAGAAGCAATAGACCATCATCTCGTTGAAGAGCGCGGAATTACACTTCATGAAGTAGACGGTGAAAAAATTTAATATGTCCTTGCATCAATCGAACCACTTCGCTGGAACAAGTTTGTTAAAAATCCTGGACCTTTGGTGATAATTTTTGTTTGAGGATTTTATGCTAACATGGATGTCAGCACCAACACTTCCACCGTTAGAGTTCATACTATTAATTGTCAGTGTTATTGTGATTTGTTCCTGGACCTTTGGTGATAATTTTTGTTTGAGGATTTTATGCTAACATGGATGTCAGCACCAACACTTCCACCGTTAGAGTTCATACTATTTTCTTTGCTCCATGTCTTATTAATAGATTATATGAGACAGCTGATTTGGATGACACACACTTGCACACTTTACTTTCTGATCCATCATGGGATTTGATTGATCCTAAGTTGTGTCCACTTGGAATGGAAAGGCATTTTGATTCACATAGTCAATGAGTTGGTTTGCGACAGGAAATCTCAGTTTAATGGCCAAGGTATGGATGCTATTTTTGAGTTCCAGGTTAGAACAAAATAGAAACACTTCAGAAATTCATCCAAGGAGGGCTCGCTGGTTGTATGCAATCATGAAGGGCTATCCTATTAACATTGGCAGAGTTATACGCGAGACTATGAAGCATTATAGAATGAAAAAATCTGTGAAATCCTTGTATTTTTGTTCTACTATCACCCAATTGATCAATGCATTCAGGAACCCTGCTACTCCACATTTTGGTTTTGTTTTGCCATTAAATATTGAAATGCCGACTCTGCGGGCTCTTAGACCACGTTTTGGATCCAATAATGGGTCAGGAAAATGACTACCAGGAAGGGAAGAACTAGCTGCATACTATGATAGGATGGAGGAACGAATGAAAAATATTTCCAACCAACAGCAAGAAACGAGGGATGAACTTACTGCTCTTCGAGCTATACAAATAGAGCAACTTTATCATACTACTATTATCCTACAAGATTTTGGGAATATAATAAATACTGTGCTAGCTGTGTTTCAACTTACTAATGTCCCTGCAATCCCTCCATTTGCACATCAGAATATGAATTTCAATTTTTGTGCAGGACATGTGAACTTTCAGTGACCAATACCACAAGGAAATCACACTTTACACGAAAGAATCATAGTTGAAGATGCACTCGTACAGACATTCAATTAAACCATGTAGGCACAACTGGATTTCTTAATCTAGAATATACAAGTGTTGACATGGATCTTGATGAGCTTATTGGGATGTTGGAAGTAGATGCAGGTAGTGGAAATGTCAGTGTTAGAACCCAGATTTTGGCGCGGTGGAACCATTATGAAATTCGGGACTAAAGTGATATTTTTGGAAAGTTTGGGACTCAAGTAAAATTTTCAAACTTAGGTTGTTAGGATTCATATGTCCTTAATTGGACCCTTGCATGTCCTTAATTGGCTTAATTAGAAAAAATTTGGGGACCAAAGTGCAATTTCTAAGACTTGAGTTCTTAAAGGAAATAAGAGGTTGCCCCACTTAATTGTGTAGTCTTCCTATTAGGCCAAGTGCGATACACTTGGCCACTTGTGGAATTTCTTTATATCTATATATAAGAATACTACATATACAAGATCATTCTATCTTCTACACTTAGAAAAATTAAGCCCAAGAACATCAACACACTGAAGAGCTCTCGGGTTGCTACAGTAAAGAACCCACAATTCACTTTTTTCGATTCTAAAATTATTATGATGTTACAAGCCTTATATATTGAGCCCCCTAAGTAGCGTGGAGGTGTTAGTTAGCCAAGAAAACCCTTTCTCGTCGACTTTAGTGATTTTAGCCCATTTAAAGGGTTGAAGAGGTAAGTTGATCTTTAGCCTTGTTTTATGGATTATTAAGGTCCTATGTATGTTGTAGTATGCTAATTTGAAAGAAAACCATAAAAGATAGCCTGTTAAAGCGAGTTATGAATATTAAGGTTGGGGGCGAAATTTGGGATATGCATGTATGTAGTGTTATATTATTTTGAACCATGAATTTGTGTTTAATTAGCATGAATTTGATCCTTGTGGGGTGAAAGACGTATTGGAAATTAATTATGTGTATATTTGAAGCTTGGCCGAATTTGGGGTCTATATGTGTAGTTAAATGTTATGTTGCGTTGGAAGTGTGTATTTGATGTTTCGTTGATATAATATGATTCTTGGAGGGTAATAGAATGCTTGAATATGATATTCATGTATACATGGTATGCTGCCCTGTTTTCGCAGTCATGAAAACAATGATGTTATTTAATGTATTTGGTGTTGTAATGGCATCGGAAATGTTTGTTGATGTTGTTGGGATTGTTGAGATTGTTGTGTTGATTAATTTGAGCCAAGATGGATTCTCGGGGTGACTTATTTTAAGGGGAAGTGCTGCCAAAATTTTTATGGAATTAGGGGCAGATTTGGGATTTAAGGCCCAAAAAGGCCTTTAGCTAATTGTTGGCGTTATTGTGATTTGTTGTAGACGTTGGACATCTGGAAGTATAAGTTGGATTGGCTTTGTGTTGGGATTAGTTGGAGAAAGTAATTGAGGTATGTAAGGCATTTCGTTCTTTGGCATGACTTAGCTGAATGTAGACAATGATATGAGTCTCGAGAGACCCCTTTTTCCCGTAATTCGAGCTTGTGTATGACTTATATTCGTTCCTCGGCATTCTTATAAGAATGCTTGTCATCTTAGTTCACTCTATACTCCATATGCTCTCAGACTACATTGATTTCCAAGGGAGTCTCCATCTCCGATTTCCAACTAACAGAACTATAAATTTTGAGGGGATCAGGGGTCTGATTTCTAGTTGACGAGTCAACTGGTCCTGTCAGTTCTAGAAACAGGTTAGCTATATAGCCTGGTGTGAGTGTAGTGTTAACTATATGGTGACACCATGGTGTCCAAATCCTTCAAATAAGGGAAAGACAGTACAGGTTAGCTTCAATTAGACAAACAGGATCAATCAATGAAACAGAAGAAGCTGTCTAGTTCATTATAGAGACTTATCCTAGACCAGCACTGAAATTCCCTCATATGATATCATGCTACAAGAAAGAGGTCAACCAACCAATGTTAAATGAAGATGTGTTGGCGAATATATTAAACTGCAGTAGTGTAGGACTAGAACAAGCAGAATTAGACAACAACCAATCATCAGAGACCATGATTCGTCGGGGAAGATGTGTTGGCGAATATATTAAACTGCAGTAGTGTAGGACTAGAACAAGCAGAATTAGACAACAACCAATCATCAGAGACCATGATATAAGGAATAGAAGGCTTGAAAGACTTGTACAAATATTTCCTTGCAACTAAATGGCTGTTGGTTTATATCAGGACCCTATATATCATAAAAGATTGTACTTATCCTAGACCAGCAGTGAAATTCCCTCATATGATATCATGCTACAAGAAAGAGGTCAACCAACCAATGTTAAAGAGAGACTTATCCTAGACCAGCAGTGAAATTCCCTCATATGATATCATGCTACAAGAAAGAGGTCAACCAACCAATGTTAAATGAAGATGTGTTGGCGAAGATATTAAACAGCAGTGGTCAAGGACTAGAACAAGCAGAATTAGAAAACAACCAATTATCAGAGACCATGATATAAGGATTAGAAGGCTCGGAAGACTTGTACAACTATTTGATTGCAACTAAATGGCTACTGGTTTATATCAGGACCCTATATATCATAAAAGATTTTACTGTGTAAGACAACTTTAATCCTAACTCCTCACAAGAAGAAAAAAGATAAAATGGATCATGAAGACTCTTATTATCAATACTCGTTAGTCCAACATTCAGCTTTAAACAATGAGAACTTAGTACCAATTTTCAACCCATAGTTGTTCCAACTTTAATCTAGGTTATATCTTTCTTTCCTAGTCTTTGTGTTATACCGGCAATGTGATCCCACTTTAATAAGAAGTGTGCGTAGATCAGCTTGTTAAATGCTCAAATTAAATGTATTAAATCAATTGCTAACCTAGTTCTCATGGCATAAAAGTATACTCAGTTTTAAAGTTTGCCAATACAGATCTAGTCTCGGCATTTTTTTTGGAGCAAGACTATATACAGTTAGCAATTAGTATTATTAGTTTTTATTCCTTTTAGGACTAGAAGAAATTCCTGATGTCATAATTACAACCAAAAGAGACCAGTAGTGTCTACATTCAAAATTTGAAAAGAAGAAATGGTATGTGACTTTCGATAGGAAACTCGAATTGCTTTGGAGATCCGTTTTGATATGGATCATAGGAGTTTGTATGATTTAGGATGAGTATGTAAAGCATCTTCTTCCTTTTGGCATGATTTAGTTAACATAGATTATGTTATGAACCTCAAAGGAACTTATTCTTGCACTCCGGGCTAATGTGTGATTTATATTAATTCTTTGGCATCCTTATGATACTTGTTAAAAATCTAAAATCCTATGTCCTTGGGAATTTACAAACTTGTAAGAATATGCTACATTTGAGAAGTTTTGGAAGAACTTCTGCTTTATTGGTTTAAAAACAATAAAGGTCCGTAACTTTTGATAAGAAGCCTGAATTGCCTTGAAAATCATTTTGAAACGCTTTGTAGTAGTTTGCATGATCTAGCATGAGTATGTTCCTCCTAATTTGGGCTAGTTCAGATTTCCAGTGGTCGTGGTTCCCGTGGAGCCCTTTTACGCAATTTTGAAAGCTTTTGAAAGAATTTAATGCTCCTCCTAATTTGGGCTAGTTCAGGTTTGCAGCGGCCGTTGGTCCCGTGGTGCCTTTTATGCAGTTTTAGAAGCTTTCGAAAGAATTTATAATAATTAGTATTCTGATTTAGAATATGATTATTGTACTCATCGTTTGGATTTGTGATACTGATTGTATGCCTTATGATATGTTCTGATGTTGTACTTTGTTGGAGGGTGGGTACAGGGATGGCGACATGTAACACCTTACTCATTTTCTGTGTTGTGATATGTGACCGATGGGTACAGGGTCGACGATGCGTAGCGCTTGGCTCATTGTTGGGGTGAGTACAGGGATGGCGATTTGTAGTGCCTGGCTCACTTGTGTGTTATGTTGTGTTTGGGTGGGTGCGGGGATGGCGATGCGTAGCGCCCGGCTCGCTCATGTGGGTATAGGGACGGCGATGCGTAGCGCCTGGCTCACTTGTGTGGTATGCTATGTTTGGGGTGAGTACAGGGATGGCGATACGTAGCGCCTGGCTCACTTATGCTATTTCTGAATATGGTACGTGATGTGTGAGTTCAGGGACGGCGACACGTAGCGCCTGACTCACTTATCCTATGTTTGATATGTGATATGTGACAACTTTTGATGTTGTGCAGTGCTATGGCGCCGTAGATTTGTAGGCATGATTTGCAGACTAGGATAAGTGATTTGTATTTTGGAAAGTAGACATTTTGGTATTTTTCTGATATGCACTTGATTTCTGTACTTTTGTTTCAGTTATCCCTTAGTTCATACTCTGTACATTCTGGAAAGCGAGTATTCTGAGATTTTGGATATGCATCTATTATCTTGGAAAGTAAGTAGTTTGTATGGTTTGGATAGGCACTGGTTTATGCATTTTGAATATTCATTCCTCGACATTCTGACAAGAATGCTTGTCATCTTAGTTCACTCTATACTCCATATACTCTCAGACTACTTCGGTTTCCAAGGGGGTCTCCATCTCCGATTCCCAACTAACAGAGTACTTTGGATATGCATCAGCTTATTATAATTTTTGCTTCAGTTATTACTCTAATTTATATTTTGTATATTTTGCTTTACATACTCGGTACGTATTTCATACTGACCCCCCTTTCGTCGGGCGCTGCGAAATCTACTCGAGTCCCCAAAGTCTCCAAAATGCCACTTTAGTCTCAAATTTCATAATGATTCCAAAACACCGCAATTACGGGTTCTAACAAGATTAGTCATCCTCCAGCTTAGGATTCCTACCTGCTATCTGAAGAGCTCCTCTTGCTTTGGAACCTACATTTGGTATATACGCTTGTTTATAATGTTGCATCTACGTTATATGAGGGTACAGCGGGGCCCTGTCCCTTCTCATTATTTTGTTGGTTTATTTAGAGGTCTGTGGATACTTATGTGTGGGTTGTGCCTAGTTTGAGTGATTAGCCATGTATTCTGAAAAAAATAATAATAAGATATCTGTTTGTAATCTGGTTTGGTGTTTGCGTTTGGGTGCCCAATCTAGGCACTAGTCGCGGCCCATGGGGTTGGGTCGTGATAGAAGTGGTATCAGAGCGGTTTGTCCTCGGAGTTTCCACAGACTGTGTCTAGTAGGGTCCTGTTTATCGGTGCATCGTGCACCACATCTATAAACAGGAGGCTATATCCTCGGAGTGTGCACAGATCGTATCTAGTAGAGTCTTGTTTATCGGTGTGTCGAGCCCCACATCTACAAACAGGAGGCTACAGGACATTTATGATGCTACTCTTCTTTATGATCTTAGATCGTGCGATAGAGCGGTGTTACTAGGATAACCCTTTTTCAGACAGATTGTTTTGGTTTCAGTTATATTTCCAGGAGAAACCAGTTCCTGAGTGGATAGGTAAATTTACGATTATTAGATGTGTTATTGTAGTAATTGGAAGGAAACTCCCCCTAAGTTGGCTACGGAACCCGTAAGGCTAGTTTAATATTCGAGGACGAATATTCTAAAGGGGGGAGGATGTTAGAACCTGAATTTTGGAACGGTGGAACCATTACGAAATTTGGGACTAAAGTGATATTTTGGAAATTTTGTGACTCAAGTGGAATTTTCAAAGTTGGGTTATTAGGATTCATAAGTCCTTAATTGGACCCTTGCATGTTCTTAATTGGCTTAATTAGGAAAAGTTTGGGGACCAAAGTGCAATTTCTAAGACTAGACTTCTTAAAGGAAATAAAAGGTTGCTGCACTTAATTGTGTAGTCTTCCTATTAGGCCAAGTGTGGTACACTTGGACACTTGTGGAATTTCTTTATATCTATATATAAGAATACTACATGTACAAGATCATTCTAGCTTCTACACTTAGAAAAATTAAGATCAAGAACATCAACACACTGAAGAGCTCTCGGGTTGCTATAGTAAAGAACCCATAATTCGCGTTTTTCAATTCTAAAATTATTTTGACTCTACAAACCTTATATATTGAGCCCCCTAAGTAGCGTGGAGGTGTTAGTTGGCCAAGAAAATGCTTCCTCGTTTACTTTTGCGATTTTAGCCCATTTAAAGGGTTGAAATGGTAAGTTGATCTTTAGCCTTGTTTTATGGATAATTAAGGTCCTATGTATGTTGTAGTATGCTAATTTGAAAGAAAACCATGAAAGATAGCCTGTTAAAGCGAGTTGTGAATATTAAGGTTAGGGGCCAGTGTAATGGCATCAGAAATGTTTGTTGATGTTATTGGGATTGTTGAGATTGTTGTGTTAATTAATTTGATCCAAGATGGATTCTCGGGGTGACATATTTTAAGGGGAAGTGCTGCCAAAATTTTTGTGGAATTGGGGGCAAATTTGGGATTTAAGGCCCAAGAAGGCCTTTAGCTAATTGTTGGCGTTATTGTGATTTGTTGTAGATGTTGGACATCCGAAAGTATAAGTTTGATCGGCTTTGTGTTGGGATTAGTTGGAGAAGGAATTGAGGTATGTAAAGCATTTCGTTCTTTGGCATGACTTAGCTAAGCGTAGACAATGATATGAGTCTCGAGAGACCCCTTTTTCCCATAATTGAAGCTTGTGTATAACTTATATTCATTCCTCGACATTCTGACAAGAATGCTTGTCATCTTAGTTCACTCTATACTCCATATACTCTCAGACTACTTCGGTTTCCAAGGGGGTCTCCATCTCCGATTCCCAACTAACAGAACCATAAATTTTGAGGGGATCAGGGGTTTGATTTCTAGTTGACGAGTCAACTGGTCCTGTCAGTTCTAGAAACAGGTTAGCTATATAGCCAAGTGTGAGTGTAGTGTTAACTATATGGTGACACCACGGTGTCCAAATCCTTCAAAAAAGGGAAAGACAGTATAGGTTAGCTACAATTAGATAAACAGGATCAATCAATGAAACAGAAGAAGCTGTCTAGTTCATTATAGAGACTTATCCTAGACCAGCACTGAAATTCCCTCATATGATATCATGCTACTCCTCTTGCTTTGGAACCTACATTTGGTAATGAAGATGTGTTGGCGAATATATTAAACTGCAGTAGTGTAGGACTAGAACAAGCAGAATTAGACAACAACCAATTATCAGAGACCATGATATAAGGAATAGAAGGCTTGAAAGACTTGTACAAATATTTCCTTGCAACTAAATGGCTATTGGTTTATATCAGGACCCTATATATCATAAAAGATTTTACTGCGTAAGACAACTTTAATCCTAACTCCTCACAAAGAGAAAAAAGATAAAATGGATCATGGCGCCTCTTATTATCAATATTCGTTAGTCCAACATTCACCTTTAAACAACGAGAACTTAGTACTAATTTTCAACCCATAGTTGTTGCAACTTTAATCTAGGTTATATCTTTCTTTCCTAGTCTTTGTGTTATACCTGCAATGTGATCCCACTTCAATAAGAAGTGTACGTAGATCAGCTTGTTAAATGCTCAAATTAAATGTATTAAATCAATTGTTAACCTAGTTCTCATGGCACATAAGTATACCCAGTTTTAAAGTTTGCCAATACAGATCTAGTCTCGGCATTTTTTTTAGAGCAAGACTATGTACAGTTAGCAATTAGCATTATTAGTTTTTATTCCTTTCTTAGGACTAGAAGAAATTTCTGATTTCATAGTTACAACCTAAAGAGATCAGTAGTGTCTACATTCAAAATTTGAAAAGAAAAAATGATATGTGACTTTCGATAGGAAATTAGAATTGCTTTGGAGATCATAAAAATATGGCTCGTAGGAGTTTGTATGATTTAGGATGAGTATGTAAAGCATCTTCTTCATTTTGGCATGATTTAGCTAAACATAGATTACGTTATGAACCTCAAAGGAACCTATTCTTGCACTCTGGGCTAATGTCTGATTTATATTAATTCTTTGGCATCCTTATGATACTTGGTAAAAATCTAAACTCCTATGTCCTTGGGAATTCACAAACTTGTAAGAATATGCTACATTTGAGAAGTTTGGGAAGAACTTCTGCTTTATTGGTTTGAAAACAGTAAAGGTCCGTAACTTTTGATAGGAAGTCCGGATTGCCTTGAAAACTATTTTTAAACGCTTGGTAGTAGTTTGCATGATCTAGGACGAGTATGTTCCTCCTAATTTGGGCTAGTTTGGATTTCCAGTGGCCTTGGGTCCCGTGGAGCCCTTTTACACAGTTTTGAAAGCTTTTGAAAGAATTTGTAATAATTAGTGTTTTGATTTAGAATATGATTATTGTACTCATTGTTTGGATTTGTGATACTGATTGTATGCCTTATGATATGCTCTAATGTTGTACTGTACTGGAGGGTGGGTACAGGGATAGCGATACGTAACACCTTACTCACTTTTTGTATTGTGATATGTGACCGATGGGTACTGGGACGGTGATGCGTAGCGCCTGGCTCATCAGTGGGGTGAGTACCGAGATGGAGGTGCGTAGTGCCTGGCTCACTTGTGTGTTATGTTGTGTTTGGGTGGGTGCGGGGATGGCGATGCGTAGCGCTCGGCTCGCTTATGTGGGTACAGGGACGGCGATGCGTAGCGCCTGGCTCACTTGTGTGGTATGCTATGTTTGGGGTGAGTGCAGGGACGGTGATACATAGCGCCTGGCTCACTTATGCTATTTCTGAATGTGGTACGTGATGTGTGAGTTCAGGGACGGCGACACGTAGTGCCTGACTCACTTATCCTATGTTTGATATGTGATATGTGACAACTTTTGATGTTGTGCAGTGCTATGGCGCCGTAGATTTGTAGGCATGATTTGCAGACTAGGATAAGTGATTTGTATTTTGGAAAGTAGACATTTTGGTATTTTTCTGATATGCACTTGATTTCTGTACTTTTGTTTCAGTTATCCCTCAGTTCATACTCTGTACATTCTGGAAAGTGAGTATTCTGATATTTTGGATATGCATCTGTTATCTTGGAAAGTGAGTATTTTGGATGGTTTGGATAGGCACCGATTTAAGCATTTTGATATTTTAGTTACGCATCTGGTATATTGGGGAGTAAGCATTTTGGTACTTTGGATATGCATCAGCTTATTATGATTTTTGCTTCAGTTATTACTCTGATTTATATTTTGTATATTCTGCTTTATATACTCGGTACGTATTTCGTACTGACCCCCTTTCTTCGGGGGCTGCATTTCATGCCCGCAGGTGCCGCCGTACAGTTTGGTGATCCTCCAGTTTAGGGCTTCCTATCTGCTGTCTGAAGTGCTCCTTTTGCTTCGGAGCCTGCATTTGGTATATACGCTTGTTTGTTATTTTGCTTCTACGTTATACGAGGGTACGGCGGGGCCCTATCCCATCTCATTATTTTGTTGGTTTGTTTAGAGGTTTGTGGATACATATGTGTGGGTTGTGCCTAGTTTGAGTGATTAGCCATGTATTCTGAAAATAATTAATAATAATAATAATAATAATAATAATAATAATAAGACATCTGTTTCTAATCCGGTTTGGTGTTTGCGTTTGGATGCCCAATTCGAGTACTAGTCGTGGCCCATGTGGTTGGATCATGACAGTCAGTTTTCGTACAACCATGGAGTAAAATCCACAAACCTTCCAACTTAAGTTTTACATATGGGACAATGTGAGACTAAGTATGGGGGAGGTAACACTTTTTGTTATTTTGTCTGTGTCCCTTATATGCTCTTAAACCTTACAGTAAAGAGGGTTAATTTTTGTTAAGAATATATATTGTGTTATTTTGTTTATTTTGTTGCTCCTTTCATATGGAGTCCATATGAATTACATGTTACTATCTTACTAATGCATATTATGTTGCTATGCTTTGAACTAGTGTTGTTGGGCTTCTCAATTTTTTTCTATAACTTAGTTTTGTATTACTTGAGAAAAATGCTTCTTATTGACACATGACTACCAAAATGAAAAAAATAGAAAAAAAAAAAAAGGAATACCTCAATACCACAGTCCCAAAATCAATCTACTCGGTCTCCTATATAGACACAAATGTGACCAGCAGTCTTTAAGGGAAGAATTGAAATTTTTCCATCTAGAAATCTTTGATTGGCTATGTCCTCTATTGTACATTTTCTATGTTATGAATCTTACAGCTCCAGTACAGATATTCATCTATACCTAAATTATCCTCAAGATATGTTCAATCCATCTGTGATAATTGTAACCTTCCAAGACCCCTCGTTAGAACAAAACATTACCAAAATTCATTTTCTCGCAAATCGCCTAGATGAGATCATCTTTCCAACCGCATACTCCTTCCTATTTTCATAAGCATATGTTCCTGGATCGTAGCAGAGAATGAGTATAAGAAAGAGTAATTTGCAATGCTTTCCCCTTTTTGTTGACATAACACTCAATTAATCTCCATAGTCACTCTTCATCTTTGATACCATTATCTTTTTTAAGACATATCAAACTAGAATCAAAATAAAACTTAGAAAGATTACTACAAGCAGGCTTATTTGTGAGATACATTAAAGAGGTCCTGTTCATCCTTTGAATTATCATAGGAGCTCGAGAAATAAATCAAGGAAGTCATGTTATCTCCATTTACTTCTTAAATTGTATGACATGGGGACATGACATTATTTAAATATGGGTGAATAGGATGAATATATTATTAGTATACAGATGTATTTTCCTACAATATACATATTTTAGGAAAATATATTTTTGTACTTCCATGGATTTCTTGGTTTGGTTCTTTGCTATGGTCATAATATTTTAAATCGAACATTTTCTTTTTTATTTATTTTAAGAAATAAATTGGCTAAACTTGGTTTTATTTTAAAATCATAAAACTTAAGAGAGATCGATTTAATTGATCATGATTCCTGGCTTGCATGACTACCTTTCTTAAACTCAAACTTGTTTATTGATGATTGAAATTATGATAATCACTAGTCCCAAGTGCATTGTATGTTTAGTGAACATTACCTAGTTCTCATGCTTATTTGAAAATCTAAAAAATTGCCTTGAATGTGGTTAATTTGAGGCAAAATTCTAGGTAGATTTTGAGTTGAGAAATGAAAGTTGGCCTTTCTTGTTAAACAATAGCCTAAATAGACCTACCTTGTTGAATTTTATTACTAGCTATCCCCCTTTGAGCCTAAATAAATCATCCCTTATTTGTTAATCACCCATCTTTAATCCTTAATCATTTTTTATTGTGATATGTTCACTGTATCTCCTTTTAGGCACTTGGAGTATTGATTAAAATGCAAAATATTAAGTATGAATGAAAAGGAACAAAAAAATAAAGCTCTTTGGTTTGTCGACATGAAAACTATAGGTTGCACAAAAAAAGAAAAGTGCAACTCCATACAAAAGGACAACGAAAAAAATTAAAATTATAAAAAAAAATGTAGTGCCTAAAGAAAATTCAGTCACTATTATCTATAGGGGTGTACATGGTTCGGGTTGGTCGGA
>DF360374.1:48916-61194 GCA_000787875.1 Solanum virginianum | reverse complement strand
TGTATAGAGTGTCCCTATCGGGCACTGGTCAGGGCCCTAGGTGGGTCCTGACATGCAGCATCTTCTTGAGAAGTATAAATAGCAGTTGGACAGAGGCAAGAAATGGAACAGGTTGACAATTTCAAGAATGAACTTCCTATTACCCACATCAAGAAGATCCTGAAAAGTGACAAGGATGTCCACATGGTCTTCGCCGAATCACCCATTTTTCTTGCTAATGCGTGTGAGTTTTTATTTAGGACCTTACCCTTTATTCTTGGCTCCACACTGAGGAAAACCACCAATGAACTTTGAAGAAGAAAGACCTCACTGCTGCGATTATGTAGACTGACATTTTTGAATACGCCCTTGACATTATTCCTGGTGATGATGCTATTACTACTAATGGCTCTACTCCAAGTGTTGTTCCATTTTATGCTACTGGAGGAAGCAATTAATGTACAGGATAATCTTGACCATTAAAGGTAACTTTGTGTCATTTCCTTAATTCACAAGTATGGTTATAAGTAAAATAAATGACGTTTTCTTTGTGTTAAAGGTGGTATAGATATAATTTTCTTTATTTATTGAGAAATGACGTTTTTCGCAAGAGAAATTTGTCTTCTTGAAAAACTGCAATTTTTTGTTTTTTTTAATAAATTCACTCTACAGATAGATAGTACTTACATACTTTTTATATGTTCGCCTTCTAGCATTAAGGGCAATCTTAAACTCAATTTGAATAAACTACTGGTATAAGATCTTGGATGCTGAATTTATCATTTTAATGACATCGCTCTATCATTGTACTTAAGAGACAAGGTAATTAATTTATCTACTTGGTATTTGTTTGTTATAACAATATACTTTTGTTTGTGGATACATTGATTTATTCTATTAATATGGCTCAATTATTAATGATTTGTAATAATTTTTCTATTTGATCTTGTTACAGCTAAAGATAATGTCCTCTAATAATCCGGATGGTTAATGGCACAACGAAACCTATTAGTTACTGCTGCTACAGGTGCACTCCAATGTGAATGCACCTTATTGCTACCATCCAATATGGATATTGTAATGTCTTGAATCTTTAAATTTCTATTTTGTCTATATATATAAAACTTTGTGCAATTTATCAGAATGTTATGCTTATGGATTTGTTCTATTCTAATTTTTATCGGGGTTATTATAAATTGATCTTTCTGTTGCATAACAATTGGGTTATGTTAATTACTTAACTCAGTACTCTTTCTGCTCTTTAGTTTCTTTACAAATTAAGGACTTCATTCTTGAAAAAGGGGAAAAAGTTAAACGTAGTAAATAACATTTTCAATTTGATATTGAAAAACAAAAAATAAGGAAGCAAGTCTATAGTGATCTGACTATTAATTAATATTTGCATCTTCACTAAAAGAGAAAAAAGAAAAATCTTCAACACCGAATCTTTTTTCCCATTTTTGCTTTCTTTTTTTTAGTATGAAAGTCAAAGTTTATTAAATTGGAAATACATATAACAACTTTCTTACCCAGTGTAATCCCAAAAATAGAATTTTTAAAAAGATAATGTGCACGCAACTTATCCCTATTTTGTGAAGATAGAGAAGTATTATTTAATTTGATAAGCTTTAAATATTCAAAGAAGTGTAATTAGTCAAAAATTCAAAACTTTTCGTAGAATGTAATTTAAAGACATAAGAAGATACAAGGAAAAATTAGCTTGGAAAATTACCATTAATATATATTACCCTAAATTAACTTTTCTAACATTATATTCTCCAAATCATAAGAAGTTGGATAATGTAATGATAGTTAAAAATTAATAATGGTAAAGGTTTAACCTCTAGTACCCTCTGTCCCCAACTATAAGAGATAAAATAAACATGGCCATGTCAAACTTAAAGATATATTACTTGAAATTCATGAAAACAAACCCTTCTTACTATTTTATTTTAAAAGTTTTAAAAGTAAAAAAAAAAATTACCAACCAAAATCACAAATTTCTTTAGAATCTGTCAAAATTTTGAATTGATAAATACTATGTATAGTTAGTGTCAGAACCCGGTCCTAGGGTCTAGGAGTGACATGACAAATGAGAATCCGAGAGTCCTCAAACAAGAATCAAGTATTCATATTCACATCATCAGTTCAGAAGTGTATATACCAATAGTAAACACATAGTTCTAAGAGACGAGATAGTAGAACTCATGTTATGGGGATGTATTGAGTCAAATGGAGTTTCGATGATGGACATAGGACTTTGAAACATGTTGAATAATTCGGTCCTTCATTGCACTGTCTTAGAGAGGAAAAGACAACATGCCACGAGATGGAAAATGGCTGGAACACTTGGAGATAATATCGCAAGATTAATGTAGGACGTCAGTTCAGAAATTACAGGATATCAAAGGATTTTGTGTGATGAAGGAGTTTTAAGCGGAGAAGAACTCTACTTACGCATGAGGTGGGAACTGAGGAGTTTGAACTGGAGAAGAACTGCTCAGCAACTTGATTAAAAGGGGAAGAAAAGATTGAGAGTTGTCCATCAAGATAAAAAGCAAAAAAAGAGTTAGTAAAGTTTAGAGCCATGAGAATCATTTAGGAAATCTGTTTCATTGTTTGAGTCTATGTCTAGGAAGTTGTTTAATTCTTTCTTGTTGAGTCATTTTGTTTTACATAGCTCAGTGGTCTATAAACTGAGATTAGGTATAGTCTTCAAGTTGAAGGCAACTTGAAGACTTGGGAACATAAGCCTTGGGAGGTTTGTGTGTAGTTAGGTTTCATTTGAAGTTTGTTGTGTCGTAGATTACTAGGATTTTGTAATATTTTTTTTAAGACTCATGTTGATTTAGTGAAATTGGAAAAAATTCCTGTAGGGGTATAGGTCATGGTTTTTCACCTTTTTTGAGCCGGATATTTCCACTTAAAAATATTGTATTCTCTTCTGTTTTTACTTTCTGGAAACACATTTGCAAACTTGGTTTTTTGATTAGTCAAATCCATAGGTTGTGCAAATCTAACAATTGGCATCAGAGCAAGTGTTCTTATTAAAGGCTAATACCCAAGAATTGATCATGATAAACACTGCATCACCTCTTGGATATGGAGAAGGACAATCGTTTGTGAGACTACCATGCTTCAATGGAACTCACTTCGGTTGGTGGAAGGCTAGAATGTAAGATTTTATCCAAGGAGAGGATTACCAACTTTGGGATAAGATCACCGTTGGACTTACCATTCCCATGAAAACTGTGAAAAGTCAACAAGTTCTTAAAGAAAGAAGGGAGTTCACTGCTGATGACCTTATGGCGCTGAAGAAAAATGCCAAGGCCAAAAAAGTTTTTGTTTGTGGACTGGGACCTGATAAGTATAAAATGATATCAAACTGCACTACTGCCAAACAAATTTGGGATGCCCTGACTGTTGCACATAAAAGAACTGCTCATGTTAGGAAGTTCAGGGTTGCCATGCTATTTACTTAATATGAAACCTTCTAGATGATAGAAAATGAGCCTCTGCAGGACATGACGGTAAGGCTCACACTGCTCATCATTGAATTGGCATCTTTGGGGAAGGTGCTCACTACTGAGGAACAAGGAGATAAGGTTCTGAGAATTTTACCCAAAGCCAAGTGGGATGTGAAGGCACTACCATCAGGGAAGCTAGGGATATTGAAACCATGACTCTGAATAAACTGGTTGGAAATCTCAAGACTTATGAAATGAACATGGAAGATCAAAAGAAACAAGTAGCAGCAGCTGAGAAATCACTAGCATTAAAGGCTGCTTCTGATGATGAAGTATCAGATCCACATGAGGATCAGATAGCATTTTCAGCTAAGAATTTCAAGAAGTTTCTCAAGAAAGGAAAAGAGAAAGACAACAGAGAAATAGGTAGTTGAAAATGGTCTGAAGACATAAAAAGCAGGAAATAGTCTGATGACAAGAATCAATCAGGGTTTTACAAATGTGGAAAAATGGATCATCATATCAAACAGTGTCCACAATAGGAAATTGAGTAGAAAAAGGAAAGAGCTGAGAAAGAAATAAATGAAAAAACTACTAAGCAAAAGGAGAAAGAGGAGTATCTATGATGGCTACTTGGCAATCCAGAATTGAGGTGTTAGATACTGAAGATATAGATGAAACTACATTCATGGTTGTTGAGGATTCAGATCTTGAGGATGATAATAAGTCTGAGGTAAGTATTCTTGAACTAAAAGAAAAGTTACATCTCTTTTAAAAAAGAAAGCTAATCTTTCTAATGAATGGGTTGATTAATGATTTTCATGAGATAGCTAATGAAAAGAACCAGCTGATCAAGGATTTTTCAGATCAAAAGTTTGAAAGCCTTGAGGTCAAAAATTGCCTGAAAAATCTAAGAAGCAGGAGTCATAATGAGAAAGCTAGAATAAGCTTTTATCAGAAGAATGTCACCACTACTAACTTGTGCTACTTTTGTAGAAAAATTGGTCATCCAATTATTGAGTGTCCAATTGCAAACAATGCTAGGAACAGGAACACTAATTATCTATACAAAAAGTGGGCTAAAAATGATAAAAGAAATAGGTCAAGGAATACATTACCAAGATGGGCAAGACGGGATCTATTCACCCTTTTTACAACAAGAATGAACCCAAGCTAGTCTAAATTCCTAAAACTAAACCTTGATTTATTTTGTAGGTTGCAGTGAAAGGAAGCAAGAGTTGGTACATGGATAGTGCTTCCTCAAGGTATATAACTGGAGACAAACACAAATTTATTTCACTTACATCTATGAAAGAAGGAAAGGTTTCCTTCAGAGATGGAAAAAAGGGCACTGTTGTTGGAGTTAGAAAGACTAGAAGAAATTAATCAAAGGCCTTGCAAGAGGTTTATCATGTGGATGGATTGAAGCACAATTTGTTGAGTATTTCTCAATTGTGTGATAAAGGTAACAAGGTAACCTTCACTTCTGCAGATTGCACAGTTAAAAAGCTAGACACAAAGGAGATAGTTCTTATTACTAAAAGGCATAAAAATATGTACAAAGCTAGCATCATGGTAATGCTAGGTACATATTTCAAATGCTTAAGTGCTATTGCTAATGATCCTTTACTTTGGCACAAAAGACTTAGACATGCAAGTCTAAAGCAATTAAACACTCTAGCATCAAAGGACATGATTATAGTGTTGCCTAAAACTAAGTTCAAAGGCAACAAAGTATGTAGTAGTCAAAGAACTAGGTACGTAAAACCAGGTGTTTGGAATTGATTCACATCGATCTTGTGGAACCATGAGGGTAAAAAATAGAGGAGGTAAAAGGTATATGTTTGTTATTTTTTATGATTACTCATGGTTTACCTAGACACACTTTTTATCTTCTAAAGAAGAGTCTTTCGATGTCTTTTCTGTTTTTATCAAGAAAATGGAAAAGAAATTAGAAACTTCCTTGACTTCCATAAGATCTGACCATGGAACTGAATTTGAAAATGCAAAGTTTCTAGAATTCTGCTCAACAAATAGTATAGATCACATCTTCTATGTTCCAAGGACACCTCAACAAAATGGAGTAGTAGAATGGAAAAATAGGACTTTAGAGGATATGGGTAGAATAATGATGATCGCTAGTAACCTGGCAAAAACTCTTTGGGTTGAAGCCATAAATACTATTGCTTACATTCTTCAAAAATGCATGTTAAGGCCTATCTTAAACAAAATCCCTATGAATTGTTTAAAGGAAGAAAACCAAATATCTCCTACGTTAGGACATTTGGCTGTAATTGCTATATTAATAATAATGGTAAGGCTAATTTGGGAAAATTTGATGCTAGAAGTGATGAGGAAATTTTTCTAGGATATTCTTCACATAGTAAAGCGTATAGAGTGCTGAATAAGAGAACAACCTATGTTGAAGAAAGCATTCATGTGATTTTTGATGAAAATAGTGGTGTTTTTGAGACTGAACTACAGGATGACTATGAGCCAGAGCACAGGACAGAGAAACAAGCAATGGTACATAGTTCATCTACAAGATAACCGGAGAGCTCACAGTCAGGAGGAACAACAGGTTCTAAAACTCAATCTGCTGATTTGGTATCTGGCCAATCAGAATCTGTAGATGTTGAACAACCTCAAGGGTTTGCGGTAAAAAGTTACAAATATTAGGACTCACATCCCTTGGGAAATGTGCTCACTGATCTAACTTTTGGAATTATAACAAGATCAGGGCTGAAGAATCTGTGTGCATTCCAAGCTTTTTTCTCAATGATGGAACAAAAAAAGGTAGGGAAAGTACTGCAAGATAAGATCTGGATATTAGCTATGCAGAGCTAAATCAGTTTGAAAGATGCAAAGTATGGCATCTTGTGCCCAAGCCAGAGGGAAGAACTATCATTGTCACAAAGTGGGTATTCAGGAAGAATCTTGATAAACATATAACAGTTACAAGAAATAAGGCAAGACTGGTGGTCTAATGGTACAATCAAGAAGAAGGAATAGACTTGTCATGACCCAAGCCTAGGGCCTAGATGTGATACGGTGCATGGGAACCCGAAGGGATCCCAATCAAGCCTCTTAGCATATCATTACACATCATTGGTCATGGAAGCAATAAATTACCAATGAATGGTTAACAACAAGGGTAAAGGGACTAAAGAGAAACCTTCATATAATAAAGAACACTAGTCCATAGGGTCAAAGCTCATAACATAGATACATAGTATGTCCAACAACACCTCCACTACATAGATAAGAGTGGAGGCCAAAACAAAACAATCAAGCTCACACTTATAGTCAATACATAAGTCAAGAGAGAGTCTTAATACATAGCAAGAGATCATAAGTAACGTCCTTAGAATGGAGGACTCACCAACAAGCTTGATAGGAGTCGCACTAGCGACGTGGAGGATGATGATGATAAAGCGGTACATCAGTTCCTACATGGTGATATCATGCAGGCATAGAGTATACATTAGTACATTTAAATGTATAAAGTATGTAGGATGTAATGCAACAATAGATAGGCATCATAATTGAAATGCTAAATTAGACAATAGATGATCATATGGCAATATGTCATGAATGGAAGATTCTTGAATTAAATCATACTTTCATAGAATGTAACATATGTTGAGGGATTGACCATGTCTTAGTACAATCCAAGGCCTATCACCTACTTGGAGAGACACATAAGGTACAAACCCCTTCATGAGGTTGTTGAGGTAAAAACCCCCAACGGGTTAATAGGTACAAACCCCCAACATGGTGGATGGAGTACAAACCCCCAAACAAGGTTGATGGGTACAAACCCCCAACAAGGTTGATGGATAGTCGAATCCTACTACCTGTGGTGACCACAATACAAACCCCCTAATACGTTACCAAGGTATGAACACTTTGACATGGTTACCCAGTGCGCACCCCAAAGTAGGGCATGGTCACAAGCCAACACTTTATAGAGCAATATCATTTATCCATTCATCCCTCTCATCGTCATATAATCATTTTATACATACACACATTTCATCATCATATAACGATCATATACATACATGAATTTCATCATCATTTTATCATTATTTCATCACCATATAGTCATTCAACTCATAGGACAAGTATTGAAACCTTAACTCCTCAATAAGCCATAATCGGACATTTTATCAAACACTTAGAGGGTGTGTAGTGCTAGTGTAAAACCATGCAATGCAAAAGAGAACTCCTGCTAGAAAATTCAATCTATAACCATCAATAGATACTTGGTAACACTCTCAAGCAATGTATATCAAAAACCTTCATCAAAACATAGTAAAACAGTTAGAATTTCATAAACCCTACCATAATGTGTAGTGATTTTCATAATAGATAAGACCCATGAATAAATCAACTTTAAATCTTGGAAATTTGAGTAAAGAAAGCTTGGATATCATAGGTAAAAAGACCTTATGAAAGAAACCAACATACCTTAGCTTTAGGGATGAACTTGATGAAGATTGGAGATGGAGACTTGAAGCTTGAGCGCAAATCCTTGTATCCGAAAGGGGTTTTGAGACTTGAGTTTAGGAGTAAAATATTTAGCTAAGTGTTTGAATCAGTATTGGGGAATGTTTAGAATGATGTGAGGGTGAAAAATTGCTTAAGATAGGTATTTTCACATTTGGGAACACTAAGGCCCTAGACTTAAAAGTCTTGGACCGAAGTTTCAAATGTGCACCAGTTTTAACACTAGTGCGTATCACGGAAGGGGCGCGTAAACCCCACTAGAAATTGTATTTTTGAAAAATTGAAAATGTTAACCATTTGCTCTTAAAGTAGGGTTAGACCCATGTTCCACTCAAAATGACCCCCTAAACAAGAATATGAAGTCAGATTTTTGATATCGCGCACAAGTTTTGAGATATACAGAAATTATGATTCCGGGCACTTTTGAGGCACATTTTCAGGCACTTTTTGGGGTCGTTTCAATATCTCCCTCTTGGAAATATTCATCACTAAATGTCAAAGAAACGTATATGAGAGATATAAACATGAAAATTTTAACCCACATAAGAATGCAATAATGCCCTTAAAACATCATTTTAAAATCTCATCATAAGTGTAAAATTATCATGAACATAGTCAATTTAAACATGAACTTATACAATAACATGAGGGATGAACCTAAGACTTGAGATCATATAAAGACTTAAATCAATACCTTAGTCTTGAGTGGAGTGAAAAAAGTAAGGAATTGCTTTTGTATGTCCGCTTTGGCCTCCCAAGTAGCACTCTCAACTTGTTGATTCCTCCAAAGGACCTTGACGGAAGACACCTCTTTGTTCCTCAACTTCTTCACTTGTCTATCCAAAATCTGGGTCATGGAAGCAATAAATTACCAATGAATGGTTAACAACAAGGGGAAAGGGCCTTAAGAGAAAGCACCAAATGAACAAAATCAATTTCTCTAGGCAATTACGACTCTTAAGCTAACTTACCAACCCTTCTCATCACCCTATATAGACCCACATATCTTGAGCTCAACTTGCCCTTCTTAACAAAATGGACCACACCCTTCATGGGTGTCACCATCAAATAAACCCAATCACCAACTTGGAATTCAAAATCCCTTTTCCTCACATCGGCATAGGACTTTTGGCAACTTTGGGCCATCGTCAACCTTTCTCTAATCTTACTAACCTTCTCAAGAGCTTCCATAACCTGATTAGATCCTAACAATGCTTTCTCACCAACCAACTAGTGATCTATAATGTCTCCCATAGAGAGCCTCAAATGGACCCATACCGATACTAGAATGATAACTATTGTTGTAGGCAAACTCAATCAATGGAAGATGATCATCCCAACTACCTTTAAGCTCTAACACACATGCTATAAGAGTATCCTCAAGGGTTTGGATAGTCCTCTCAGCTTGGCTATCTATTTGAGGGTTAAAGGCCATAGAAAGGTTACCTTTAGTACCAAGACCCCTTAGAAAGGACCTTCAAAATTGTGAAGTGAATTATGCCCCATGATTCGATATGATGGATTCAAAACCCTTTATAGGCTTGGGCAACCCAACTACAAAATCTATATTTATCTCTTCCCACTTCCAAGTGGGGACCTCAATGTTTTGGGTTAGGCCACTCGACCTTTGATGTTCAGCTTTGACTTGGTGATAACTATGACAACTAAAAATGAATTTGGCAATGTCCCTCTTCATTCCTCCCCACTAATACACATCTCTTAACTCTCAATATATTTTGGTGGAACCCAGATGGATAGAATAAGAAGAGTTATGGGCCTCATCAAGGATTCTCTCCCTCAAACCATCAACACAAGGCACACACAACCTACCTTGGTACCTAAAGGCACCTCTCCCCCTTGGGAGAAAACCTCCACCTTGCCCTCTCTTACCAAGGCCTTCAATTCTAACAAGAAGGAATCAAGATCTTGCTTTTCCTTCACCTCATCAACAAATGAAGACCTTGAATCATCAACAACAACAATACCCCCATTAGCAACCTCTTTCAACCTAACTCCCAATGTTTCCAATCGATGTACCTCCTTAGCCATCTCCTTTTCACCACCATCAACATGAGCTAGGCTACCCATAGACACTCTACGCAAAGCATTTGCCACCACATTTGCCTTACTGGGATGGTAATTATCACGGCCTAACTCCGTGGGCTGTGACTTGTGCCCTAATTGGGCATCCAAATACGAATACAATGTTAGACAACAAATACCTATCTTATATTTACAAAAATTTTGGCAGAATTTCCTTTGTTTATATACTAACCCAAACACCCTACATGCAGAAAAATCTAGACAAAATATCATACAAATACATATGCGGGCCGACAAGGTCATCGCTGTGGTTAAAACCTCAACATACACAACATACATATATAGTCATAAAAACTGTCCCAACCCATAATCACAGACATCCATAGACCTCTAACCAAACAAACAGAATCATAAGATCGCACAGGGCCCCGTCGTACCCCTGAACGGATATATACATATATAATGTAAGTTAGCAAAAGTACGCCTATCTACCATAGGTGGACTACAGAGTAGAGGAGCACTTCAAACAGTAGGCAGAGGTCTTAAGCTGATGGGTCAGTACCTGCAGCCATGAAACGCAGCCCCCGAAGAAAGGGGGGTCAGTACGAAATAATACTGAATATGTAAAGCAGAAAGTACAAGGTATAAATAAGAATAATAAACCAAATAGAGTTATAGAAGTCAAACTCATATGCGAACATCAAAATATTTCTGTTTTTCAAAATGTAAAACTGATGCATAACATACAGGAACGATGGCAACCTACAAAGTTGCGCCATACCACAACATCACACCAGAAATTTCAAATCTCTGAAATCTTCGACACAGATCACAAACATAGGATAAGTGAGCCGGCGTCCCTAAACTCACAAATCATATAGTAAATGTGGCATGATGCCGCCAAACTGAAGGCCCAATCTCTATGCATCGCCAATCTATGCAAAGCCGATCCTTGGGCTGAGCTGGCCCCGCTGTATCCAGCCCACTTCGAAATATGTATATATTTATATGATACTATACACGACAATAACTGGCCTGAGAACCGGTGAACGATATCATAATAGGCACGAGTAGAGTCGTGAGAATGGTATGCACAAAATCATTATCAAAAATCCCAAAAGAGTAGTAAAATATTCATCTTCGAAAATAACAGATTATTTGTTCTAAATTCTTTTAGAATTGTCAAAATTTTAAGAAAGAGGTGTCATAGGTCCCATGGCCAATGGAAATCCAAACTAGCCTGACTTAGGAGGAACATACTTGGTCTAGATCATACAAACTACTATGAAACATTTCAGAATATTTTTAAGGCAATTTGGGCTTTTTGTCAAAAGTTATGGTTATTTACGCTTTTCACAGTATTATAAGATATATTCTTTCAAACGTATCAAACTTTCCATACTTTTATAACTTGCGGACTTTAAACATATAAGAGTAAAATATATGACCAATTTCTTTAGGAATACCAAGAACGAACATAGGACATGTTTAAGCCCGAGTTGCAAAGGAAGAGGGATCTTTCGAAACATATAACATTAGCTATTTTTAACTAAGTTATGCCATAGAACAAGATGCTTTACGTACCTCAATCACTTCTTCAACTAATCCAAATGCAAAGTCAATCCAACTTATACTTTCGGACATCCAATGTCTACAAATACATCACAATAATGCCAAACGGTTAGCTAAAGGCCTTTTCGGGCCTTAAATTCCAAATTTGCCCCAAATTGATAAAAATTTTGGCAGCACTTCCCCTAGAATATAGGCTGCCCCGAGAGTCAACTCGGCTCAAATTAATCAACAACAACACAACCTAACAACATCCACAGGCCTTTCCAATGCCCTTACAACATCAAATACACCAAATAACATTATTATATCATAACTACAAAAATAGGGCAGCATACTTTACATTCATGTATATGGTATTCAAGCATCCCCTTACCCTCCAAGAATCATATTATAACAACTAAACATCAAATACATACTTCCAACGCAACATAACATTTAGCTACACACATAGACCTCCAATTTTGGCCAAGCTTCAAATATACATATGAATAATTTCCAATACTTCTTTCACCCCAAAAGGATCATATTCATTCTATTTAAACACAAATTCATGGTTTCTAAATAATATAACACTACATACATGCATAGCCCTAATTTCGGTCCCGACGCTAGCATTTACAACTCACTTCTAACATGCTATTTTTCAAGATTTTCTTTCAATTTAACATATTACAACATACATACCATCTTTATATTACATAAAGC
>DF360374.1:25147-44637 GCA_000787875.1 Solanum virginianum | reverse complement strand
AAGAGTGTGAGGGAGTATGCCCTTAAGTTCAACCAACTCTCCAAATATGCTCCATAATTGGTGGCGGAGCCAAGGTCTAGGATGAAAAATTTTGTGATGACTGTGTCTGACTTGGTAAATGAAGAATATCATGCCGCCATGTTGATAGGTGATATGGACTTTTTCTGCCTCATGACTTATGCCACACAATTAGAGGGGGAAATTGAGAAAGAGAAGAATGGGTGAGGCCAAGAGAGCCCGTTTTGAAGGTGGATTTTAAAATCCCAAGGATGGATGGTTTCATCAAGGCAGAGGGTCTTCCAATGCTCCTAATAGAAGGTTTGCTAATGACAACCCAATGGTCCAAGGTGGTGTGGTGTGGTGCCTAACCCTAAATGACCAAGGTGTGGTAGAGGCCATAGTGGCCTATGGTATAGGGGCTGTTCTAATACAAGGAGGACATCCTATAGCTTTCATTAGCAAAGCTTTATCTCCAAGAATGTTGCCTTATCAGAGTATGATAGGGAATTGTTGGCCATTATTCAAGCAGTCACTAAGTGGTGACAATACTTATTAGGTCAGAAGTTTATCATCAGGACTAATCAGAAAGCCTTGAAGTTCCTAATGGAGCGAAAGTTACACACAAATTCACAGCTCTCATGGTTAACTAAGTTGATGCCCTTCGATTACACTATTGAGTATAAAAGAGGAAGTGAGAACAAAGTGGCAGATGCACTTTCAATAGTCACTAGGGCTGAGTTACTAGCATTAGTAATTTCACCTTTCAATACTGATCTTTTTTAGGAAATTGAGAGTAGTTGAAATTCAGATCAAGAGCTCAAACACATCACTGATGAATTACAAAAAAAACCTTGCTACTGATAAACAGTTCACTTGAATGCAAGGGCAATTAAGGAGAAAAGGAAAACTGGTCATTGGAAAAGTGCAGAGATTAAAGAATGACATTATGTCTTTGTGGCATGCTGGACCTTATGGGGGTCATTCAGGTGTTGAAGCTACTCTCAAAAGATTGTCGACACTATTCTATTGGAAGAATATGAGAACTGAGGTGAAGGCATTTATACAGAAGTGTGACATATGCTAGAGAAATAAATCTGACTTAGCAGCCTACCCTAGCCTCCTCCAACCATTGCCTATTCCTGATAAAGTTTGGTCTCAAATTAGCATGGATTTTATTGATGGTCTGCCTAAGTCACAGGGTTACGATGTAATCTTAGTGGTAGTGGATAGACTCGGCAAATATGGCCATTTTATTCCACTTAAGCACACTTATATAGCTCAATTTGTTGCTATGGTGTTTTTGGACACCATTGTTAGGCTACACGGGTTGCGTGATGCTATTACTAGTGACAGAGATATTATCTTTGCATAACACAAATACTCAGTAACAGATGGTCGTTTACTATAAAGCTTCTCATAAGGTGCCTTGTAGTAACACTAAGCTAGGCTACCTGTTTATTAGATATACAACAACTAATACAGACACACCCCAGAATTGAATAGGTAACTCAGCTTAAACCTTAGAGCTTTGGTAACTTCTAATATGAATCTATGTTCCCTCTCAACAACACCACTTTTCTGAGATATGTAAGAATAGCTTGACTGATGTACTATTCCCATGACTGCTGAACATGGTGCTACATACTGAATTAACAAATTCCATGCCACTATCAGACCTTATTACCTTAACTATTTTACTAAACTAAGTATGCGCATAATGGAAGAACTGTTTGATAACCACTCACACACATCAAACTTCAACTTAGTAAGTGAACCCAAGTCATCCTTGAAAAATTATCTTCTATAGGAATGAAGAACTTCTTACCATCAACAGTGTATGATTATATGGACCCCAAACATCCAGATATACTAATTTAAAGCAATCAAAGACTTTAATACAACTGCATTTGGCCTTGACATTAAACTCTTTTGTGTATCCTTTCATCTTGCAAAACTCACATACTATATTGTAGTTTTTCCTTAAATTTTTGAAGGTCCTTGTCTAGCATAAAAGGTCATACGAAATTATTATTATTCTCACTTACTGCAAGACCCACTTCTCTGAGCAACTGGTGTCTTTCTCGGAGGTATACCTGAAACCAAAAGAATTTTGGCAGAAAGGAGGGATCACCCTACCAACACCGCTCTAACGCATGATCTAAGATCAGAAGAAGAGTAACACCCTAAATGACCTACAGCCTCCTATTTATAGATGTGGTGCATGACACACCGATAAATAGGACTCTACTAGACACAGTCTGTGGACACTCCTAGGACGAACTACTCTGATACCACTTCTGTCATGTCCCAACCTATGGGCCGTGATGGGCACCCGTTTGTCTCTACTAGACACGGTCTGTGGACACTCCTAGGACGAACTACTCTGATACCTCTTATGTCACGACCCAACCCCGTGGGCCGTGACTTGTGCCCAGATTGTGTACCCAGATGCGAATACAAAGTCAAACAACAATACCTATCTTATTTTTACAGAAATTTTGGGAGAGTTTTGTTCGTTTATATACTAACCCAAAAACCCTGCATACAGAAAAATCTAGATAGAATATCATACAAATACATATGTGGGCTGACAAGGTCACCGCTGCGGTTAAAACCGCTTAACATACACAACATATGTATATAGTCATACAAACTGTCCCAACTTATACACACAGGCGTCCACAGACCTCTAACCATACAAACAGAATTATAAGATATGACAGGGCCCTGTCGTACCCCGGAACGGATATATACATATATAATGCAAGTTAGCAAAAGTACACATATCTACTATAGGTGGAATCCAGAGTAGAGGAGCACTTCAAACAGCAGACAGAGGTCCTAAGCTGATGGGTCAGTACCTGCGTGCATGAAACGCAGCTCCCGAAGCAAAGGGGGGTCAGTACGAAATATGTACCGAATATGTAAAGCAGAAAGTACAAGGTATAAATAAGAATAATAAACCAAACAGAGGTATAGAAGTCAAGCTCATATGCGAACATCAAAATATTTTTCTTTTTCAAAATGTCAAACTGATGCATAACGTACAGGAACGATGGCGACCTCCAAACTTGTGCCATACCACAGCATCACACCAGAAAGTTCAAATCTCCAAAATCTCCGTCACATGATCACAAATATTGGATAAGTGAGTCGGTGTCCCTAAACTCACAAATCATATAGTAAATATTGTATGATGTCACCAAATCGAAGGCCCAATCTCTGCACATCGCTAATCTAAGCGAAGCTGACCCTTGGGCTGAGCCGGCCCCGCCGTATCCAGCCCACTTCGGAATATATATATATATTTTTATCATACTACGCACGACAACAATCGGCCCGAAAACTAGTGAATGGTATCATAATAGGCACGAGTAGAGTTGTGAGAATGGTATGCACAAAATCATTATCAAAAATCCCAAAACAGTAGTAGAATATTCATGTTCGAAAATAACATATTATTTGTTCTAAATTCTTTTAGAATTGTCAAAATTTCAAGAAAGAGGTATTGTGGGTCCCACAGCTAATGGAAACCCGAACTAGCCTGACTTAGGAGGAACATACTTGGTCTAGATCATACAAACTACTATGTAATGTTTCAGAATAGTTTTTAAGGCAATTCGGGCTTTTTGTCAAAAATTACGGTTATTTACGCTTTTCATAGCGTTATAAAATATATTCTTTCAAACGTATCAAACTTTCCATACTTTTACAGGTTGCGGACTTTAAATACATAAGAGTAAAAAATATGACCAATTTCTTTAGGATTACCAAGAACGAACATAGGACATGTTTAAGCCCGAGTTTTCAAGGAAGAGGTATCTTTCGAAACTTATAACTTTAGCTATTTTTAACTAAGTCATGCCATAGAAACCTAATTTTACAAAAAAATTTGGCAACACTTCCCCTAGAATATAGGCTGCCCCGAGAATCAAATTGGCTCAAATTAATCAACAACAATAACAACAACAACCCAACAACATCCACAAGAACATAGACCCCCAAATTTGGCCAAGCTTCAAATATACATATGAATAATTTCCAATACTCCTTTCACCCCACAAGGATTATATTCATGCTATTTAAACACAAATCCATGGTTTCAAAACAATATAACACTGCATACATGCATAGCCCCAATTTTGGTCCCAACGCTAGGATTTACAACTCACTTCTAGCATGCTATCTTTTAAGATTTTCTTTTAATTTGACATACTACAACATGCATACCATCTTTATATTACATAAAACAAGACTAGAGATCACCTTACCTCATAAACTTCTCAAGTGGGCTCAAATCACCAAAGTCGATGAAAAAGGCATTTTCTCACTCAAATAACACCTCCACGCTACTTAGGAGACTCGATATATAAGATTTGTAATGTCAAAATAATTGTAAAATCAAAAAAAGTGAATTTTGGCATTTTTATGGAGCTAACCCGAGAGCAGGTTCAACTTGTTCTTGGTTTTGATCCTTTTTTTCTAAGTATGGAACTAAAAAGAATTCTTGTACAAGAGATATACATATATAGACCCAAGCTTGGCCCCACCTTAATATTTGTACCAATAGCCATGTAACACAAATTGGGGTGGGCCAACTTTAATTAAAAGATCTAGATTTTTCTTTGTGATTCAAAAGAATATTTAGTGCAAGAAATTAAGTGATTCCAATTAGGAAACAACACACTTAAGGGGGGCATACTAAGTTTCTTCTAGACTCCAAGTCTTAAAAGTTACACTTTGGTCCCCAAACTTTTTCTAAATGAGCCAATTGAGGATATACGAAGATCCAATTAAGGACATATGAATCCTAACAACCCAAGTTTTGAAAATTCTACTTGAGTTCCAAACTTTTCAATAATATCACTTTAGTCCTGAATTTTCCAAAAATACCACATTAGTTCCCAAATTTCGTAATGGTTCCAATGCACCAAAATACGGGTTCTAACAGTAATACACACTCATATCATAGTTCTTAAGAAGTTCTAACCATCTTATTTTCCTCATGTTGAGATTCTTTTGAGTGAAGACATATTGGAGGCTCTTATGATTGGTGAACACATCAACATGTACCGCATACAAATAGTGACACCAAATCATTAATGCAAACACAATAATGGCTAACTCAAGATCATAGGTAGGGTAGTTCCTTTCATGTGCTTTGAGTTGTCTAGAAGCATAGGCTATAACCTTACCATTTTGCATTAACACACAAACCAAATCCCTCAAGCCCATCCAGAAGTGACAATATAGGAGCGGACATAAGCTTATCTTTCACAGTTTGGAAACTCCTCTCGCAGTCATCGGTCCACACAAACTTAACCTTCTTTTAGACAATTTTGTCATAGGGAAAGAAATAGAAAAGAACCCATTGACAAACCTCCGATAGTAGCCTGCTAAGTCCATGAAACTCCTAATGTTTGATGGGGTCAATGGTCTTAGTCAATTTCTAATCACATAGATCTTTTTAGGATCCAACTTTATACCATCCCTAGACACCTCATGTCCTAGCAAGGCAACCTCCCTCAACAAAAATTCACACTTTTCATATTTAGCATACAATTTCTCCTCCCTCAATCTTAGCAGCACAACTCTCAAATGAACCCTATGCTCCTCCTCACCACAAGAATAGATCAAAATGTCATCAATGGTGGCCACAAAAAAAGAATCAAAGTAGGATTTGAAGACACTATTCATTAGGTCCATAATGATGGTTGGTGCATTGGTCAACCTAAAAGACATCAGCACAAATTCATAATGCCCATATCTAGTCCAGAAGGCCGTCTTGGGAATATCACACTTAGTCACTTTCACTTGATGATACCCGGACCGAAGATCAATCTTAGAGAAATGGCTAGCCCCTTGCAATCAGTCAAACAAATCATCAATCCTTTGAGGAGGATACCTATTCTTGATAGTGACCTTATTGAGTTGCCAGTTGTCAATAAACATCCTAAGGGACTCATCCTTCTTTTTCACAAACAACACCGGAGCACCCCAAGGTGATTGGCTAGGTCTAATAAATCCTTTTTTCAACAAATATTTCAATCATCCTTCTTTATCACAAACAACACCGGTGTAGCCCATGGAAATTAGCTAGGCCTAATAAATCCCTTCTCAATCAAGTTCCTTAATTGTTCCTTCAAATCCTTTAACTCTGTCGAGGCCGTATGGTAAGGGGGATATATATGGGTTAGTATCGGGGAGGAGGTCTATGCTAAAGTCTATTTCCCTTTCAGGAGGAACATCGAGAAGGTCATTTGGGAAGATATCAAGAAACTCACTTACAACTAGAACCGACTCTATGGGAAGGACTTTAGACTCCACATCCCTAACCCTCAAAAGATGGTGAAGACACTACTTAGATATCAACTTATAGGCATTAATGCAAGAGATGAATCTATCCTTGACCACCATATCTTTACTCTCCCACTCTAGAACGTACTCTTGACCATTTCTCATACCCAACATTTTTAAGGTAATCCTTCACTCTATGATCAATTTTGTTTGCCCTCACCATAATTCTATCAAAATCTTCCTTTCTATAATACTTCGCCCTTGAATAGAATCATAGTATGCATACAACCAATCTATCACAAGAATAATATCAATTCAACCATGTCTAACTCAACAATATCACAAGGTAATATTTTATGTAAGATGCAAATAGGACAATTTCTATAAACTATTCTAGCAACAATCGATGCACCAATATAAGTAGACACTTTATATGACTCATGCAACAACTCGGGTCAACATGGAACTTTTTTGCAACAAAAGGGATAATAAAAGGAAGAGTGGCACCCGGATCAATCGATGCATACACATCAAAGTCAAAGATTTTTTAGCATACCGATAACAATATCTGGGACTTCATCAACCCTTTGCCTCCTATGCAAAGCAAAAAACCAATTGTGCCTTGGGCCACCATCTTGTTAGCCACCTCTCCCCAATGAGACTGCATTAGCACCTTGTGGACAAACCTCTTTGCCTTTGTTGTGATTTTGAGGACAATCCACCTTTTTGTGAACCACATCCCCATAACCAAAGCATGCATTAGTATCTCTCAAACATGGGCCCTTATGACCCTTTCCACACCTAGGACATACCTCATTAGGAACCACAACACCAACACCTTGGGCCTTTGGAAAGTCATTGGCAACCCTCCTTTGAAATGCTTGAGAAGACCCTTGGCCTTTATAGAATCGGCCTGCCTTTTGGAGCTTACCCTCAAAATGGGCACTTTTAGCCTCACAACCCCTCTTCTTCCTCAATTTCTCTTCTTCCATTTGTCTAGCATAGGTCATCAAATGGGACAAGTCCATGTCACCGATCGACATAGTGGACCGACATTCTTCACACTAAGTCGGACACTCCCATTATGAACTTGTTCACTCTCGACCTTGGGTGGGCAACCAAGTAAGGAGCAAACTTTGAAAGTTGGTTGAACTTGAGGGCATATTGCTTCACACTCATTGACCCTTATCTCAAATTCATAAATTCTATCAATTTAGCTTTCCTAAGCTAAAGAGGGAAAAACTGATTAAAGAAAGCCACTTTGAATTCTTCCCAAAGCACTACATAGCCAGCTCTCTTCTCTTATTACCCCTTTGAGTTGGTAGGCCTTTTCTTCTAGTCTCACACCCATAATAGCTAATATCTTGTAGACCTCATCACTGAACTCTTGATGGTCCTTATCTACCTTTGACCCATAGTATTTTGAGGGGATTCATTCTCATGAAGTCTCTCACCTGAGAAGCTGATATAGGAGCATGAGGGGTTTGGGCCCCTTGGTTGGCTTGATTAATCACCACTTGTGCAAGCTAGGTGAGAGCATCCCTAAGCACTCCATTGGTCGGTTGCTCCTCAGGTGTGCACGCTCATCTCCTTTTCATGTTAGGCATGATCTAGCCTAGAAAAGAACAAGCATTAGGGAAGGAAAGCTTGCTCCTACTCTATAGCAAGACTTAGAACATGAAGAAGGGAAACATTTCCTAAAATGTTTCATAGCCTCCTACTTATAGTTGTGGTTCGCAACACAACCATGAGCAAGGCTCTAATCAATGCAGTGTTGGACTCTGAGGATGTAACAACCTAGTACTCTGATACCAAGTTTGTCATGACCTAAGCCTAGGGCCTAGACATGACACGATGTATGGGAACCCGAGGGGATCTAAAGCAAGCCTTTCCGCATATCATTACAAATCCTTGGTCATGGAAGAAATAAATTACCAATGATTAGTTAAAAACAAGGGTAAAGGGACTAAAGAGAAGCCTTCATATCATAAAGAACAAGAGTCAATAGGGTCAAAGCTCATAACATAGATACATAGTATGTCCAACAATACTTCTACTACATAGATAAGAGCAAGGGCCAAGACAAAGCAATCGGGCTCACCCTCATAGTCAATACATAAGTCAACATAGAAAGCCTTAATACAAAGAAAGAGATCATAAGTAACGTCCCTAGAATAGAGGACTCGCCAACAAGCTTAATAGAAGTAGCACTTGCCACGTGGAGGAGGAGAATGATCAAGTGGTACATCGGTTCCTACATGGTGAAATCATGTAGGCATAGAGTATGCATTAGTATATTTGAATGTACTAAGTATGTAGGATGCAATGGAACAATAGATAGGCATCATAATTGAGATGCTTAATTAGGCAATAGATGAGCATATGACAATATGTCATGAATGGAAGATGTTTGAATTAAATCATACGTTCATAGAATGTAAAATATGTGAAGGGAATGACCATTTCTTAGTGCAATCCAAGGCCTATCACCCGTTTAGAGGGGCACATGAGGTACGAACCCCTTCATGAGGTTGTTGAAGCACAAACTCCCAAAACGGGTTGTTGGGTATAAACCCCCAACATGGTTCATGGAGTACAAACCCACGAACAAGGTTGATGGGTATAAACCCCCAACATGGTTTATAAATAGTTGCACCCTACCACCTATGGTGATTGGAGTACTAACCCCCTTATAGGTTGATTGGTACAAACCCCCAATAAGGTTGATAGATGATCGCACCCTACCACCCGTGGTGACCGGAGTACAAACCCTTCGATAGTTTACCAAGGTACAAACCCCTTGACATAGTTACCTGGAACGTGACCCCTAAGTAGGGCATGGTCACAAGCCAACACGATATAGAACAATGTCATTTATACATTCATCCCTCTCAAAGTTATCTAATCATCATATACGTACAAATATTTCATCATCATTCTATTCTCATTTTATCATCATATAACCATCATATCAATACATGCATTTCATCATCATTTTATCATCATGTAATCATCATATAGTCATTTAACTCATAAGATAAGTATTGAGTCCCAACTCCACAAAAAGCCATTACCAGATATTTTATCAAACACTTAGAGGGTGTCTAGTGCTAGTGTAAAACCATGCAATTCAAGAATGAAATCATGTTAGAAAATTCAATGTAAAACATTCAATAGATACTTTGTAACACCCTCAAGTAATGTTCATCAAAACCCTTCATCAAATCTCACAACTGACCTGGTTTTATAGCTTAAAACATAGCAAAATAGTCACAATTTCATAAACACCAACATAGTGTGTAGTGATTTTCAAAATAGATAAGACCCATGAATAAATCAACTTTAAATCATACAAATTTGAGTAAATAGATCTTGGGTATCATGGATGAAAGGAAACTATGAAATAAACCCATATACCTTAGCTTTGGGATGAACTTCATAAAGATTGGAGATGGGTTTTGCGACATGAGTTTAAGAGTAAAATATTTGGCTAAGTGTTTGAATGAGTATTGGTGAATGTTTAGAATGATATAAGGGTAAAAAATGACTAAGTATAGGTATTTCCATTTTTGGGAACACTTAGGCCAAGACATAAATGTCTTGGATCAAAATAAAAAATCTACACAAGTTTTAACATACTGCGCATCGCAGAAGGGACGCGTAAACCCCATTAGAAATTGCATATTTGGAAAATTAAATTTGCTAATCGTTTGCTCTTAAATTGGGGTTAAACCTATCTTCCACTCAAAATCACCACCTAAACAAGAATATAAAGATAGAATTTTGATGTCACACACAGATTTTGAGATATATAAAAATTATAATTCTGGGCACTTTCGAGGCACATTTTCGGGCACTTTTTGGGGTCATTTCAAGATTATGATGAGACATTTGCTCTAGTTTCTAGAGTTGAAGTTTTCATGTTGAAACACCCCAAAGATACCCAAAAATGTGTCTCAGAAGTATCTAGAATTATAATTTCAATATATATCAAAATCCATGCATGTATCATAAATCCAACTTTATATTCTTGATCACGGGAAAGCATTGAATGGGGAATGAGTCTAACCCTAATTTTTAAGCAACCATAACAAAAATTGAAAATCGTATTTGGTTTCTACGCCCAAGGCACGATGCGCCAAGGGCGCGCCTCTATAAATATTTTTGTGCAGTTTTTCATTTCGATCCAAGGCTTTTGGGTCTTGGGCCTAAGTCTTCCCATTCATGAAAATACCTATACTTAGCCTTCTTTCACCTTGATATCATACAAGATATTCCCTAATACACTCTGAAACACTTAGATAAATATTTCATCTCAAATTTCAAGTCCCAAAACTCATCCGAAACTTAAGGATTTCACCCAAGCTTTAAGTCTCCATTTCCAATCTTCGTCAAGAATTATCCAAAGTCAAAGTATGTGAGTTTCAACCATTGGGTCCTTTCACCCATGGTGCCCAAGCTCCCTTTTTACCTAAATTACATGTTCCTTAGTTGATTTTACTTATGGGTCTTCTATTATGAATTTGACTATGAACTATGTTGGGGTTTTGTAAAAGTGTGACTATTTATGCATGTTTGAGCCACGTATCTTAGATCTATCTTGAGATTTGTTGAAGGGTTTTGATATATATTGTATGAGGGTATTCGCAAGTATTGGTGGGTAGTTTTACATTGAATTTACTTGCATTATTTCACTCTTGAATTGTATGGTTTTACACTAGTATTATAGACCCACCAAGTGCTTGATAAAATGTCCAGTTAATGTACCTCGAGTTGTTAAAGGCCTAATACTTGGCATATGATTTAATTGACTTTATTGATGAAAAGGTAACATGAATATTGATTCCATGAGAAGTATCTATTGTGTTGTGAGTTCACCATAGCCAATTGTGGGGTGATGTCTCAATCACCTCGGATGGGGGTGGTAAGCCATCAACCAATTGAGGGGTTGGTACCTAAATCATCTACGATGGGGGTGGTACGGAATCAACTAGTTGAGGGGTTGGTACCTCAATCACCTTGGATAGGGATGGTAAGATGTCAACTAATTAAGGGGTACCTTAATCACTTCTAATGGAGGGTGGTCATGTCCATCAAGTAATTGAGGGTTGGTACCTTAATCACTTCTAAGGGGTGGTCTACCTTAGATTCCAAATACTAAATTGCTTGGTCTATGATAATGGTCTATTCCTATATATGTAATATATTCCACAGATAAACATGTTTACTTCAAGTATCATTCATGCATGCCATATTGTTATATGATCAACTATTACTTATTTATGCATTTTGACTATATTGCTTATCTATTGTTGCATCACATCCTACATACTTTGTATATTCAAATATTCTAATGCATACTCTATGCCTACATAATGTTACCATGTAGGAATCGGAGCCCTACATAATCCTCTTCCTCCTCATGTGGTTAGTGCGATATCTCTCAAAGCAAGTGGGTAAGTCCTCAACTTCAAGGATATACTTCTCTTGATTTATGCTATGTATAAACTCTCTTTTATTTATTATATGCTTTGACTATGAGGCTGAGCTCGATTGCTTGTCTTGGCCCTGCTAAGTTCTATGTTTAGAGGTTTTATTGGACAAGTATGTAATGTTACTATAAGCTTTGACTCTCTTTGATTCTATGATGTTTTATTATTTCAAGGATGTCCCTTGGTCCCGTGTTCCCTTATTTCTACTCTCTTATTGTTACTTAATTGGTACCGCAACCAAGGATATGTGATGATATATTAAGAGGCTTGATTAGGGTACCTTCGGGTTCCCCATTCACCGTTTGACATCTAAGCCCTAGGCTTGGGTCATTACAAACTTGGTATCAGAGCACTAGGCTATTAATGGTCCTCGACATCCAACACACAGCATCGATTAGAGTCTTATTCATGGCTTTATTGTGCACCACAACTATGAGTTAGAGACTATGAGACATTTTATGGAATGTTTTCCTTCTTCTTACTCTTTATCGTG
Organism: Solanum virginianum; assembly: GCA_000787875.1. NCBI lineage: Eukaryota > Viridiplantae > Streptophyta > Magnoliopsida > Solanales > Solanaceae > Solanum > Solanum virginianum. Next base: position 32,355 of record DF360374.1, on the reverse strand, counting down.
CTATAGAAGTTAAGACAAGGTTTTTCCCTTAACGATTGTCCTTTATTATGCTAGATCATGCCTAACACAAGAGGAAGAAGACCCAGCACACCGGAGGAACAACTAGCTCATGTAGAGCTTCGAGATGCTCTCATTTTGCTAGCTCAAGTTGTAGCTAACCAAGCCAACCAAGGGGCCTAAGCCTCTCATGCTCCTACTCTGACATCTCGGGTGAGGGACTTTATGAGGATGAACCCATTGGAATTCAATGGGTCTAAGGTGGATGAGGACCCTCAAGAATCTATTGATGAAGTTCACAGAGTGTTGGCTATCATGGGTGTGAGGTCGAAAGAGAAGGCGGAGTTGGTGGCTTACCAACATAAGGCAGTGGCCCAAATATGGTACATTCAATGGAAGGAGGAGAAGGGGAACAACAATGTGGTTCTATGGGACGAGTTTAAGGTGGGTTTCCTTAACCGGTTCTTCCTTCTTGTGCTTAGGGAGGCTAAAATGATGGAGTTTATCAATTTGAAGCAACGGTCTATAAGTGTGAGGGAATATGCCCTTAAGTTCAATCAACTCTCAAAATATGCTCCACACTTGGTTGCTGACTCGAGGTCTAGAATGAATAAGTTTGTGATGGATGTATCCAATTTGGTAAGTGAAGAATGTCTTACCGCTATATGATTAGTGATATGGATTTGTCCTGCTTGATGACTTATGCCAAACAATTGAAGGGGGAGAAATTGAGTAAGAGATGGGGTCATGAGGCTAAAGAGGCCCATTTTGATAGTAAGTTCCAAAGTTACAAGGGTGGCCGATTTCACCAAGGCCAAGGGTTTTCTCATGATCCTAGTGGGAGATTTGCCAATGACTACCCAAGGCCCCAAAAGAGTGGTGGGGTGGTGCCTAGACTCATGTGTCCAAAGTGTGGTAGGGGTCATGGTTGCCCATGTTGAGGGATGCCAATGCTTGTTTTGGTTATGGGGAAATAGGCCATAAGATGATGGATTATCCACGAAATCACAACAAGGGTAAGGATGTTCATCCTCAAGGCTGGGGAGCTAATGCAGTTCATTTGTGTAGAGGAGGCCAATAAGGTAGTTCCCCAAGGCATAATTGGTTTTATAATCTCCATGGGAGGAAAGGGGTTAATGAGGTGCTCGATATCATCACTGGTATCTTAAAAGTCCTTGATTTTGATGTGTATGCATTGATAGACCCATATGCCACTCCTTCTTTTGTTACTCCTCTTATTGCCAAAAAGTTTCATGTTGAGCTCGAATTGTTGTGTGAGTCTTATGAGATGTCTACTCCCATTGGTGCATCTATTGTTGCTAGAAAGGTCTATAGGAATTGTCCCATTTGCATCTTGCATAAAATATTGCCTTGTGATCTTGTTGAGTTGGATATAGATTCTACAGAAATTGTCCTACTTGCATCTTGCATAAAATATTGCCTTGTGATCTTGTTGAGTTGGATATGGTTGATTTTGATGTCATTCTTGGGATGGATTGGTTGCATACATATTATGCCTCTATTGATAATAGAATTTGTAGGATCAAATTCCAATTCCAAAATGAACCTGTCCTTGAATGGGAGAGTTATAATGTGTTGGTCAAGGATAGGTTTATCTCTTGCATTAAACTCCAAATGTTGATCTCTATGAGGTGTCTCTATCATTATGTGAGGGTTAGGGATGTTGAGTCTAAATTCTTTCCTATAGAATTGGTTACGGTGATAAACTAGTTCCTTGATGTCTTTCCAAGTGACCTTCCCGGTGTTCCTACTGAAAGGAAAATAGACTTTGGCATAGACCTCCTTCTCGATACTCAACCCATTTCTATTCCCCTTTACCGTATAGCCCCGGTGAAGTTAGAGGTGTTGAAGGAGCAATTAAGGGACTTGTGGAGAAAGGTTTTATTAGGCCTAGCCAATCACCTTGGGGTGTACCAGTGTTGTTTGTGAAGAAGAAGAAGGATGGATCTCTTAGAATGTGTATTCACTACCGGTAACTTAATAGAGTTACTATCAAGAATAGGGTGCACCAGTAATTTGTTTGACCAACTTCAAGGGGCTAATCACTTCTGATGGAGGGTGGTTATGTCCATGAACAAATTGAGGGGTTGGTACCTCAATCACTTCTAAGGGGTGGTCTACCTTAGATTTCAAGTACTAAGCTGGTTGGTCTATGATGATGGTCTATTCGTATACATGTAATATGTTCCATAGATAAACATGTTTACTTCAAGTATTATTCACCTATTCCATATTGTTATATGATCATCTATTGCTTAATTATGCATTTTGACTATGTTGCTTATCTATTGTTGCATTGCATCCTACATACTTAGTATATTAAAATATACTAACGCATATTCCATGCCTACATGATATCACCATGTAGGAACTGGTGCCCAAGTTGATCATCCTCCACTTAGTATATTAAAACATACTAATGCATACGTTATGCCTACATGATGTTACCATGTAGGAATCGGAGCCCCACTGGATCATTCTCCTCCTCCACATGGCTAGTGTGATATCTCTCAAAGTATGTTAGTGAGTCCTTAACTTTGAGGACATACTTCTCTAGATTTATACTATGTATAGATTCTCTTTTCTTTATTGTATACTTTGACTATGAGGGTGAGCCCGGTTGCTTGTCTTGGCCCCTGCTAAGTTCTATGTTTAGAGGTGTTGTTGGATAAGTATGTAATGATGCTATGAGCCTTGTGTCATGGACTTAGACCTCCGCTAAGACTTCCGCGCAACACTAGTCAATTGGCTCACGATTCTTTCACGATCTTGCAAATACTAGTAAGCCTTTTAACTCTTGATTGCTAAGGGAACACTAGATTAAGAAGACAAGAGAGATTTTAGAAACAAGACTTCTTTAACACTTGGAAGATTGCTTACACTTTCTTGGATGGTTTGTACAAATGAGTGGCCCTCCTATTTATACTACTACCTAGGAGCTAAACTATAATTAATAATTACTTACAAGTCCCTCACTTATTTACACTTTAGTCCCCTCTCTAGAATCTTCCATACTATTCTACAGAGAACTATAGACTACAACATATTTCTATACAATTCTAGAATCTTCCAGGATCCTCCTTCAAACTTTACACATGTCTAGAATCTTCCACACATCTCTAGAAAGTTCCACACATCTCTAGAGTCTTCCACACATCTCTAGAGAGTTCCACACGTGTCTAGAGTCTTTCACACATCTCTAGAGAATTCCACACTTCTCTAGAGTCTTACAAGGAACTTCAAGATCTGTCCGCAATGTTCTAGAGTCTTCTAGAAACCTCTACAAGACTTTAGTTTCTTCTTCTTGACTTTAGATTCTTTCTTACTTTTAAGAACAAGTGGTGGGCCATCATACTCTCCCCTAACTGATGTTGTGATGTCCTCGGTGTAATGTTGCTGTTGGAACTCCCTGTCTCCACCTTCGAACAGTCATAAGTCTTCATGCCATCCCCTTGTGGTCTGCTCTGGAGTTCGCTCCCTCTTCTTGGCTGAGGCACACTACTGCAGTTGGTCATCTTTACTCCCTCTTGGCTTCCTTCGACGTCCTTTCCTCAGACGACTTCCCCTTTTAGCAAGCATGGAACACAGCAATGGCTTTTTACCCTACAACCCCTCCACAAGCCGCAAGGCCGACAAGTAAACTTGTCCCCCTGACTTGGGCTTCTGTATTAAGGGCACCATGCTGGAATCTCCCTACTTCAAGATCACTAGTTTTTGGAGGTAGGGGTGAATCACCACATGGTACTTCCGGAAGAATTCCTGCCCAAGGATGATGTCAAAAAGATCTACCAGAGTGATATAAAAGTTGGTCTTACCATACCACTCCCCCAACTGTATATCTATTCCCTAATCATCACCATATATAGGATTCACTGGCGCATTGACTGTCCTAAGTTAGGCATTACTTGGGTTATATTTTAGCCCCAACTTGGTTGTTGCAGACTTAGTTATGATATTAATTTTTGCGCCTGTGTTAAACATGGCACGAGCGGGTCGTCCATCGATTGTGATATCCAAATACTATGCATGGCACTCCTTCGACCTTCCTTGTTGCTGCATGATAGCTCGGCATAGCCCAATCACGCCTACCCAAGTCGTATCCAAATCTTCAATGGATTTGGGTACCTCCTTCTGTGCCTTCTGCTCCTTTTGTTCCCATATTATGGCACCAAGGCTCTTCAGATTGAGGCACTTCATATACCTATGCGACCCCCTGCACATATAGCACTTGAGCTCCTTCTTGGGCTGCACTTTGCCCTCTCCGCTACTTTATCACTCAGACCTCCTATTATCTGGCCTACCAGTGTCATGATGCTTGGGATGTGGCTGCCAACCCATGCCTTTGCCACCATCTCCCCCACCTTGATCATGGCTATCATCTGAGTCTTTTCCCCGGTCTTTACCTCACCTGTCAAGTCAAGAGTCCGTCAAAGCCTCTGCCTGGATGATGGCTTTATCACTAGTGGAAACCTATCATCACTTGAGCTCCCTCTTGGCCCAACCCTACAGTTCGTCCATGAAATAGAATAATATGTCCTCTTTCGTGAGTTTAGGGATTTGAAGCATGAGCAATGTGAACTCCTTTATGTAGGCGTTCATGCTGCCTATCTGCTTTAATTCCCTTAGCCTCCTTTTGGCTTCTTAGACAATGTTGTTGGGGTAAAAGGTCTTCTTGAACTACTCCTATGTGCTGATCATGTAGAGTTCCCTTCTTATCTTCGCATCCTTCCATTTCTACCACAACATCGCCATCTCTGATAGATACATTATGGTAGTGTTGATCTTCATATCATCACTATTCACCATGTTACATTTAAGTAATTCTCCAAGTTCTACAAGAAGTTCTCCACCTCTTCCCCATCACGAACGCCTTTGAAGACAGGTGGCTTGGAAGCCTCAATCTTGGCCTCCCTTTCTCCAGCAATCCCCACACATCTTTCGTCAGTCATGCCTTTCTCAAGTGCCCTCATCCTTGCACTCATAGCCTCCATGGTGGCATCCATGGTCTTCATGGAAGCGCTCATGGCCTCCATCTTGCTTAGTGTCTCCATGAGTCGGCACTCTAAGGAAATGATGGTCTCTCTCAGCTTGTACTCTGCCACCTAATATCTGCCCAACTTTTTTCGGATGCTTCCATTCTCTTCAAGGGTGAATTCCTCCAAGGTTTGAAACTTGCCACTAAACTGATTCAAGTGATGGCCCAGCAACTCTACTGCTCACCTGGGAGTATCCACCCTTGCGACCCATCCTTTGTCGAGTGTGACATTGGCGACATCTTAACCTTGTTCATCATCACTCGATTCAGCGGCCGAAAGTGAGTGGGTTGTTATGGCCTCGCTTGGTGTCGGTCTGATCGGCACCTCCTCAATCTTCTTGGAGCCTTTCTTGCCCTTGCATTTCTTGCCAACATCCAACATAACATTGGTGATGGTGGTGACATTAAACCTTCGCTATGACTTCCGCATGGCACTAGTCAATTTGCTCACAATTTTTCATGATCTTACAAATACTAGTAAGCCTTTCAACTCTTGATCTCTAAGGGAATGCTAGATTAAGAAGATAAGGGAATGCTTAGTTACTTTGGATGAAACAACAACTATTGGGTTTTTGTATGGTTGTTGGTTGTGTTCCTATTTTGTGCGACAACACTGATGCTATTAATATTGCAAAGAATCTTGTACTGCATAAAAGAACAAAACATATTGACATAAGACACCACTACCTTTGAGACAATATGGAAAAGGGTCTTGTTTTAATAATGTTTTGTCCTATTGAGAACCAAATTGCTGACATCTTAACATGGGGATGATTAAGATTGTATAAACTCCCCTCAATGTTTGTCTAGAAAATCTAACCTTTGCACTAACATCTAAAATAAGTTCTTATTTCAATTCTCACATGTAGTGTATCCCAAAATTTAGAAAATTGAAACGCCCCAAAAACGCCCGAAAATGTGCCTAAAAAATGTCCATAATTGCAAATTTTCATATATCAAAATAACCATGTGTGATATTGAAACTCCGACTTCATATTCGTGACTAGTGGGCAAAGTTGAGTGAAAATAGCTATAAACCTGATTAAAGAGGTCCCGCAGTGAAATTTCATTTTCGCAAACTTTGAAATTTCCACTATGCATCTGCGTTGGCTCCATGAGAGGATCCATCATGGAACATTGTTGTGACTTCCTTATTTTTTTCCTTTTTCGGCCTAAGGCATTGGGGCCTTGGCTCGATGCCTTCCTCTGCATAATAATACTTATACTTAGCCATTTTCAACTCTATATCACTCAAAACACTCTCAAAACCCTCTTTAACACTTAGCCAAATATTTTATCAAAATTCAAGTGTCCGAAACATATTTTCGGATCTCAAGAATATCATTCAGGCTTCCATTTCTTATTCAAATCTACATCAAGAAAATCCCAAAATTTGAGGTATGTGAGTTTCAACCATTGGGTCCTTTCACCCATGGTGCCCAACCTTGCTTTTCATGAAAATTACATATTTCTAAGTTGTATTACTTATGGGTATTACTTATTATGGATTATGATTTTAAATTATGTTAGGGTTTTATGAAATGCATATAGGAAATATATATCTACCTATTTCAATGTTATACGATAAGATGGTTTGTCTATTCTGACTATGCATATTTTGGGCTATGAAACTATGATCTATTATGTGATTTGATAAAGGATTTTAAGGTATCATACATGAGGGTTTTACCATCTGTTGGTGGATTGATTTACATTAAATTTTCTCATATAATTTCACTCTTGAATTGTATGATTTTCAAGTAGCATTGCATACTCACCAAGTGTTTTATAAAATATCTTGACAAGATTCTCGAGCTATTGATGATCTATTGCATGAGTTATGAATCAAGTGACTCTTTGATGATGAAGGGATTGTATATATGTAGTGAGTGCATGAAATGCATTTATAGTGTTACAAGTTAATGAAACGACCCCAAAAAGTCCCGAAATCATAATTTTCATATATCTCAAATTCCGTGCATGATATCAAAAATTCCACTTCATATTCTTGTTCAGGGGGTCATATTGAGTGGGAAATGTGTCAAACCCCAATTTTAGAGAAAATTCATTGCAATTTAAATTTCCAAAAAGTTGATTTTTAGAAAGGTTTCTACGCCGCTGGCGCATCAGTGCAAATTTTGTCCAATTTTTCAAG
>DF360374.1:2024-21524 GCA_000787875.1 Solanum virginianum | reverse complement strand
ATGGCTTTTGGGTTGACCAATGCACCGACCATCTTCATAGATCTAATGAATAAGGCTACCTTGATTCGTTTGTCATGGTATTCATTGATGATATTTTGATCTACTCTCATAGTGAGGAGGAGCATAGGGCTTATTTGAGGGTTGTGTTGCAAAGATTGAGGGAACAGAAGTTATATACTAAGTATGAGAAGAGTGAATTTTGGTTGAGAGAGGTTGCCTTCCTGGGACATGTGGTGTCGAGGATATTAAGGTGGACCCTAAAAAGATGAATGTGATTAGAAATTGACCTAGACCACTGACCCCATCGAATATTAGGAGCTTTTTGGGCTTAGCAGGTTACTATCAGAGGCTTGTAAATAGGTTCTCCTCTATTGCTTCTCCTATGACAAAGTTGACTCAAAAGAAAGCCAAATTAATATGGTCCGATGAATGTAAAAGGGGTTCCAAACTTTGAAAGATAAGCTTGTGCCCGCTCCTATGTTGTCATTACTAGAAGGGCAAAAGGGATTTGTTATGAATTGTGATACTTCATGGGTTGGTTTGGGTTGTGTGTTGATGCAAAATGGTAAGGTCATAGCCTATGCTTCTAGGCAACTCAAAGTGCATGAGAAGAATCATCCTACCTATGATCTTGAGTTAGCCGCCATTGTGTTTGCATTAAATATTTGGCATCACTATTTGTATGGGGTGCATGTCGATGTGTTCACCGATCATAAGAGCCTCTAATATGCCTTCACTCAAAATGATCTCAACTTGCGACTAAGAAGGTGGATAGAACTTCTTAAAGACTACACTATGAGTGTGCACTGTCATCCCGATAAGGCTATTGTGGTGGCGAATTCCTTGAGAAGGGTGTCTAAGGGTAGCCTAGCTCATGTTGATGGTGGTGATAAAGAGGTGGCTAGGGAGGTACACTGGTTGGCTAGATTTGGAGTTAGGTTGGAAGAGGTTTGTAATGGTGGTGTTATTGTTGTTGATGGTTCTAAGTCTTCCTTAGTTGATGATGTGATAGCAAAGCAAGATCTTGATCCCTCATTAAATATGAAGGCCTTGGTGAAAGAGGACAAGGTTGAGGCTCCCAAGGGGAAGATGGTGCCCTTAGGTACCAAGGTAGGTTGTGTGTGCCTTGCGTTAATGGTTTGAGGGATAAAATCCTTGATTAGGCCCATAATTCTTCTTAGACTATCCACCCTGGTTCCACCAAAGTGTATAGTGGTTTGATGGATGTGTATTAGTGGGGAGGCATAAAGAGTAACATTGCCAAATTAGTGTTTGGTTGTCATAGTTGTTAACAAGTGAAAACCGAACATCAAAGGTTGGGTGGCCTAACCCAAGACATAAGGATTCCTACTTGAAAGTGGGAGGTGATTAATATGGATCTTGTGTTTGGGTTGCCCAAGACTAGAAAGGGCATTGATTCCATTTGGCTTGTGGTTAATAGGGTGACAAAATTGGCACACTTTCTACCGGTTAACACCGTATATGGGGCTAAAGATTATGCTAGGTTATACATTCTTGACTTGGTGAGGTTGGATAGGGTTCCTTTATCCATCATGATGGATCGTGGTGCTCAATTTACTTCACAGTTTTGGAGGTCCTTTCAAAGGGGTCTTGGTACAAAAGTTAAGCTTAGTACGAACATTCTAGCATCGGTATGGCTCCTTTTAAGGCTCTCTATGGTAGGTGTTGTAGATCACCGGTTGAGTGGTTTGAGGTTGGAGAGGTGTCTTTGTTGGAACCATATCTTGTTACGGAGGCTCTTGAGAAGAATAAGATGATTAGAGAAAGGTTGAAGAAGGCCCAAAGTCGCCAAAAGTCCTACACCGACGTGAGGAGAAGGGATCTTGAATTCAAGATTGGTGATTGGGTCTACTTGAAAGTGTCACCCATGAAGTAGGTTGTCCATTTTTATAAGAAGGGCAAGTTAAGCCCTAGATATGTGTGTCCTTATAGGGTGATGATAAGGATTGGTAAGGTGGCCTATGAATTGGATTTGCCTAGTGAAATGGAGTTGGTTCATCCGTTCTTTCATGTGTCTATGTTGAGGAAGTGTGTAGCTGACCCTAATGTTATTGTGACTCTTGATATTATAGGTGTTGTTGAAGACAATTTGGCCTATGAAGAGGTTTCGGTCCAGATTTTGGATAGACATTTGAAGAGGTTGAGGAGCAAGGATGTGGCTTCCGTTAAGGTCCTCCGAAGGAATTAACAACTTGAAAGTGCTATTTGGGAGGCTGAAGCGGACATGCAAAAGCAATATCCTTACCTTTTCTACTCTACTCAAGCCTAAGGTATTGATTTAAGTCTTCTATATGATCTCAGTTTTTAAGTTCTACCCTCATGTTATTCTATACATTCATGTTTAAATTGACATGTTTATGATGATTTTACACTTATGATGAGTTGTTCAAATGATGTTTAAGTGCATTGTTGCATCTCTGTGTGGGCTAAAATGGTCATGTTTGTGTCTCTCATATATGTTTCTTTAACATTTGGCGATGAATGTTCCCAAGGGAGAGATATTGAAAAGACCCCAAAAAGTGCCCGAAAATGTGCCTCGGAAGTGCTCGGAATCGTAATTTCTATATATCTCAAAATTCGTGCATGATATCAAAAATTCAACTTCCTTTTTTGTTAAAGTGGTCAAATTAAGTGCCAAACTACTCTAACCCTGAATTTAGTGTAAACGAATCGCAATATCGAATTCCCAAAAATTGTTTTCCAGAGAGGTTTTCGCGCCTCAATGCAAATTTTGCCCTATTTTTTAAGTTCAGTCCAATGCTTTGGGTCTTGGTCCTAAGTGTTCCCAAATGTGAAAATACGTAAACATAGCCATATTCCACTCTCATATTGTAAACATTTCCCATTACTCATTCAAACTCTTAGCTAAAAATTTTACTCCTAAATTCAAGTCTCAAAACGCATCCGAATCTCAAGGGTCTCACTCAAGCTTCAAGTCTCCATCTCCAATCTTCACCAAGCTATTCTCCAAAGCTACGGTATATAGGTTCCTTTCATAGGTTCCTTTCACCCTTGATGACCAAGCTCCCTTTTTCTAAAATTTGCATGAATTAAAGTTGATTTACTCATGGGTCTTACTATTTATGAAATTCACTGCACACTATGTTGGGGCTTATGAAATTATGATTGTTTTGGGCTATGAATCTAAGATCTATGGTGAGGTTAGATGAAGGGTTTTGATATATACTACTTGAGGGTGCTACCAAGTTTTGAATGATGGTTTAACATGGGATTTTCTTGCTTGATTTCACTATTGAATTGCATGGTTTTACACTAGCACTACACACCCACCAAGTGTTAGATAAAATATCCAGATTATGATTTCTTGAGAAATTGAAGGTCCAATACATGTCTTTTGAGTTAAATGAATATATGATAATCAAAGGAATGTATTTATATGATGATGATAAAAGGAATGCATGTATATGATATTATCTCTATAGTGTTGGAGATGACCAAGCCTCACTCAGGAGGTCGTAGGCTCAGGTAACCTTGTTGAGGGGTTTGTGCCTCGATCGCCTCTGTCGGGAAATGGCAGGTCCATGTAACCTTGTCAAGGGGTTTGTACCTTGATAACCTTGTTGGGGGGTTTGTACCTCATAAACCTTGTTGGAGGGTTGTACCTCATAAACCTCATGAAGGGGTTTGTACCTCATGCGCCTCTCCAAGGAGGTGGTAGGCCTTGGATTGCACTAATAGTGGTCACTCCTTATACTTGTATTATGTTCTATAAAAATACGATTTCACTTCAAGTATCATTCATACATGTCATATTGCTATATATTATTCATTGTGTATGCTTGTATTATGTTACATATATATAATCATGATTTTACTTCAAGCATCATTCATAAAATGCCACAATTCTATAAGTTTATTCATTGCCTATGTTATGCATTTTTCTTATGGTGCCTATCTCTTGGTGCATTGCATCCTACATACTTAGTACATTCCAACATACTAATGCATACTCTATGCCCACATGATGCCACCATGTAGGAATCAGAGCACCACTTGATCATCCTCCTCTATGTGTGTAGTCCAACATCTCTCAAGCTTATTGGTGAGTCCTCCATTTCGGGGACAACGCTTATGATCTCCTACCATGTTCTATGATTATCCTTCTTCGTATATGTGTTGACTATGAGGGTAAGCCTAGTTGCTTGTCTTGGACCCCGCTCTTATCTATGTAGTAGAGGTGAAGTTGGACATGATATGTACATATGCTATAAGCCTTTACTCTCTTGTTCTTGGTGTTTATGTTATAAAGATTGACCCTTAGCCCCGTTTATCCCTATTTATAATATGTTGATGTCATTTTATTGTTTTTGTGACCAATGGTGTTTAATGATATGTTAATGTCATGACCCAACCCCAGGGCAAAGACATAACATGGTGAATAGGGAACTCGAAGGAACCCAAAACAAGCCTCTTAACTTATCATTACATATCATTAGTCGCGGAAGCATATAAGAGATATGAAGAGTAAGAATAGGGGCAAAGGGGCTAAGGGGAAAGCTTGCATAACATCATAACCAAGTGACAAAGAGTCAAATCTCATATCATAGATATATAATATGTCCAACAAACAGCTCTAATACTTAGATAAGAGCGAGAGCCAAGACAAAGCAACTAGGCTCACCCTCATAGTCAAAATAGAAAATAAAGATGAGTATCTCAATACATAATAAGAGAAACATAGACTAAGGTACCCAAAATAGAGGACTCACCAACTAGCTTGATTACTACCGATCTAGCCATATCTAGGAGGAGGATGATCAACTTGGATTCTAGTTCCTACATGGTGATATCATGTAGGTAAGAGTATGCGTTAATACATTTTAATGTAATAAGTTGGTAGGATGCAATGCAACAAGAATTAGACATTATAATCAAAATACATAACAATAGGCAATAGGCATAGTATAACAACATGGCATGTATGATCAATGCATAAGTAAAACATGCTCAAATAATTCATGCTCATATATGATATCTATATGTAGACGAGACCAAGCTAGATTTCCAAAGTACAAACCCCCTGGTTGGTTGATGACTATCTCACCCTGTCACCCTAGTGGTGTGGTACAAACCCCTCATATGATTCATGATAATTAAACCTTATCACCATAGTGGCGAAGTACAAACCCCTCACATGGTTGATGAGTAGAAACACCCACCTCAGTTATCTAGGTACAAACCCCCCGACAAGGTTATCTAGGCTCTTAGTCCCCCCCAGATCAGGCTTGGCCTAATGCAATACTTTATATAGATTATATCATATACATAAACTCCTTTCATCATCATAATATCAATCATACCATATCTTATGCTTTAGACCTTTAATTCCTCAAGAAACCACATCCGGACGTTTTATCAAACATTTAAAGGATATGTAATGCTAGTATGAAACCATGAAATATAGAGATGAAATCATGCAAAAAAATCCATTGTAAAAGCATCAATCAACACCTTACAACACCCTCAAATAATATATATCAAAAACCCTTATCAAATAATACTATAGACATAAGATTTATAGCTCAAAACATAGCAAATCAGTCACAACCTTCCATAGCTTTAACATAGTTCATAGACATATTCATAGTAGTAAATCCAATTGTAAAATCAACTCTAAATCATGCAAATTGAGTAGGAAGGAAGTTAGGGCACAATGGGTGAAAGGGCCTAATGATTGAAATCCACACACTTTTACTTTGGAGAACCCTTGAAAAAGATTGGAGATGGAGACTTGAAGCTTGAATAAAATCCTTGACAAAATCCTTATGATTGGTCTTAAGTTTTGGGACTTGAATTTAGGAGTGAAAAATATGGCTAAGTGTCTAAGAGGATATTGGGGAATGTTTAAGATGATATGAGGGTAAATTATGACTTTGTATAGGTAAAAACACATTGGAAACACTTAATCCCAAGACTTGAAAGTCTTGGACCGACTTAAAAAGAACACACTCAAAGATACACTATGGCGCATTGCGAAAACAGCGCGCTTTGCTCACTGGAATTTGACATTTGGAAATTTTGAATTTTGATACGGTTGCTCTAAAATAAGGGTTAGACCCTTTGCCCCTTATTTTGACCTCTAGAACAAGAATATGAAGTCAGATTTTTGATATTGTACATGGATTTTGAGATATATGGAAATTACATTTTCAGGCATTTTTGAGGCACATTTTTGGGCACTTTTTGTGGTCGTTTCAATATCTCTCCATTGGGAACATTTATTCCCAAATGTAAAGCAGAAGTATAAGAAAAGAGTGATCATAAACAAATCAGTCCCAATAAGAATGCAACATTACATTTAAAACACCATTTTCAAAATCTCAAGATAAGTGTAAAATCATCATAACTGTTTAACTTAAACTTGAATGCATATGAATGACATAGGGGCTGAAATATAGGACTTGAAATCATATAGGGGACTTAGGACTAGTACAGTAGCTTGAATGGAGAGGAAAAGATAAAGATACTGCTTTTGAATGTCTGCTTCGGCCTACCATGTAGCACTTTGCACTTGTTCGATCCTCCAAAGGACCTTAATGGATGCCACCTCCTTGTTCCTCAATCTCTTCACTTGCCTTTCAAAACTCTGAGCTGGAGTCTCATCATAAGTCAAGTTATCCTCAATAATACCTACAATATCAAGAGGCACAATAGCATTAGGATTACAAACACATTTTCTCAACTTAGTGACGTGGAACACCGGATGATCCAAATTCATTTCACTAGGCAACTTCAACTCATAAGCTACCTTGTCAAACCTCTTTATCACCTCATAAGGACCAACATATCTTGGATTCAACTTCCCCTTTTTACCAAAATGAACCTCACCTTTCATTGGAGAAGCTTTCAAATAGATCCAATCACCTACTTTGAATTCAAGGTTTGTTCTCCTCATATAGACATAGGATTTTTGATGACTTTGGGCCGAATTCAACCTTTCCCTAATCATCCTAACCTTCTCAATAACCTCCATAACAAGATCTTGTCCTAATAAAACCACCTCTCTAACCTCAAACCAACCAACCGATGATGTACGACATCTCCCATAAAGAGCCTCAAAAGGAGTCATACTGATGCTAGAGTGATAGCTATTATTGTAGGCAAACTCAATCAATGCAAAATGATCAACCCAACTACCCTTAAGCTCTAAGACACAAGCCCTCAGCATATCCTTAAGTGTTTGAATGGTTCTTTTGGCTTGGCCATCCATTTGAGGGTGAAAGGCAGTACTAAGGTGAACTTTTATATCAAATCCCCCTTGAAAAGACCTCCAAAAGTGTGAAGTGAATTGTGCACCACGATCTGATAAGATGGAGTAGGGAACCCCATGTAACCTCACTAACTTATGGATGTACAACCTTGCATACTCTTTTGCCCCATTTGTAGTGTTAATCAGTAGAAAATGAGCCAATTTTGTCATCCTATCAACCATAACCCAAATGGAATCAAAACCTTTTCTAGTCTTAAGAAACCCAACCAAAAAATCCATATTAATAACCTCCCACTTCCAAGTAGGAATCGCTATGTCTTGGGTTAGGCCATCCAACCTTTGATGTTTGGCTTTGACTTGTTGACAACTATGGTAACTGAAAACGAATTTGGCAATGTCCCTCTTTATGCCTCCCCACCAATACACATCCCTCAAGTCTCTATACGTTTTGGTTGGACCGAGGTGGATAGAATAAGAAGAATGATAGGCCTTATCAAGGATTTTCTCCCTCAAACCACTAACACAAGGCACACACAACCTATCTTGGTACCTAAAGGCACCATATTCCAACCTAATGCCCAATCTAGCCAATTGATGCATCTCCCTATCCATTTCCTTATCACCACTATCAACATGAGCTAGGCTACCCATAGACACCCTACTCAAAGCATCCACCACAACATTTGCCTTACTCAGATGATATCGCACACTCATATCATAGTCTTTAAGAAGTTCTAACCATCTTTTTTGCCTAATGTTGAGATCTTTTTGAGTATAGACATATTGGAGGCTCTTATGATCGATGACAACATCTACATGCACCTCATACAAGTAGTGACACCAAATCTTTAATGTAAACACAACGGCAGCTAACTCTATATCATAGGTAGGGTAGTTCCTTTCATGCACCTTGAGTTGCCTAGAAGCATAGGTATCACCTTACCATTTTGCATTAGCACACAACCCAAACCAACTGTAGAAGCATCATAATACATAACAAATCCCTCAAGTCTATTTGGTAGTGACAATATAGGGGAAGATACAACCTTATCTTTCAATATGTAGAAGCTCCTCTCACACTCATTGGTCCACACAAACTTAAGTTTCTTTTAAGTCCATTTCGTTATATGGGAAGAAATGGAGGAGAACCCATTTACAAACCTTCTATAATAACCCGCTAGGCCCAAAAAGCTCCTAATATCCAATGGGTTCAATGGTCTAGGCCAATTTCTAATCACATTAGTCTTCTTAGAATCCACCTTAATACCATTTCCCGACACAACATGACCCAAGAATGCAACGTCCTTCAACCAAAATTCACACTTTTCATATTTGGCATACAATTTCTCCTCCCTTAATCTTTGCAACACAACCCTCACATGCCCCATATGCTCCTCCCTACTATGTGAATACATCAAAATGTCATCAATGAAGACCACAACAAAAGAATCAAGGTAGGGTTTGAAGACTCTATTCATTAGGTCTATAAAGATAGTCAGTGCATTAGTCAACCCAAAAGACATCACAACAAACTCATAATGACCATATCTAGTCCGGAAGACCGTCTGGGGAATATCACACTCCCTCACCTTCACTTGATGATATCCAGACTGAAGGTCAATCTTAGAGAAATAGCTAGTCCCTTGCAATTGGTCAAACAAATCATCAATTCTTGGAAGAGGGTATTTATTCTTTATAGTGACCCTATTGTGTTACCGATAGTCAATGCACATTCTAAGGGACCCATCTTTATTTTTCACAAACAACACCGGTGCACCCCAAGTTGATTTATTAGGCCTAATAAATCTCTTCTCCAACAAATTTTTTAATTGTTCCTTCTATTCCTTCAACTCTACCAGGGCAATACTGTAAGGGGGAATAGAGATATATTGAGTATCAGGAAAAAGAACTATGCCAAAATCTATTTCCCTTTTGGGAGGGACACTAGGAAGGTTATTTGGGAAGAATTAAGGAACTTATTTACAACTAGAACCAACTCTATGGAAAGAACTTTAGACTCCACATCCCTAACTCTCACAAGATGGTAAATACACACCTTAGAGATAAATTTATGGGCTTTAATGCAAGAGATGAACCTACCATTGACCATCATATCTTGACTTTCCCACTCAAGAATGGAGTCATTTAGAAATTGAAATTTGACCCTACGGGTTCTATAATCAATAGAAGCATAGTAGGCATACAACTAATCCACCCCAGGAATGCCATCAAAACCAACCATGTCTAATTCAACAAGATCACAAGGCAACAACTGAGAACTTCTATAAACTTTCCTATCAACAATAGAGGCACCAATAGGAGTAGACACTTCATATGACTCATGCAACAACTCGGGGTCAACATTGAACTTTTTAGCAATAAAAGGGGTAACAAATGAAAGAGTGGCACCCAGATCACTCAAAGCATATACATCAAAGTCAAAGATTACTAACATACCGGTAACAACGTCTGGAACCTCACTAACCCCTTACCTCCCATGTAGAGCATAAAACCGATTTTACCTTTGGGCACTACCTTGAGGGCCACCCCTACCCAATTGGACCATATTTTCACCCTGGCCTTTTCCATGTTTCTTTGACAATCCATCTTCTTGTGATAAAGTTCCCCATATTCAAAGCATACATTAGAACCTTTCAAACATAGGCCTTCATAGCTCTTTCCACATTTAGGGCACACATCAATAGGAACCACACCACCAACACCTTAAGGCCTAGGAAAGTCATTGGCAAACCCCCTATCTGTGGCATAAGAAGACCCTTGTCCTTGACGAATTCTAGCACCCTTTTGGAATTTACCCTCAAACCGGGCCCTCTTGGCCTTATGCTCACTTTTTTTACTCAATTTCTCCTCCTCTATTTGCTCGGCATAGGTCATCAACTAAGACAATTCCATGTCACTAAGTAGCATGGTGGACCGACATTTTTCACTCACTAAGTCAGAGACCCCTATCATGAATTTATTCATCCTAAATCTAGGATCGGACACCAAATAAGGAGCATACATTGAAAGTTGGTTGAATTTGAGGGCATACTCCCTCACGCTCATGAAACCTTGTTTCAAGTTCATAAACTCCACCAATTTAGCCTCCCTAAGCTCAAGAGGGAAGAATCGATTATGGAAAGCCAATTTGAACTCCTCCCAAAGCACCACATTATAATTTCCCCTGTCCCCCTTCCATTGGTCATACCATATTTTGGCTACCCCTTTGAGTTGGTATACTGCCAAATCTGCCTCTTTATTCGGCCCTACACCTATGATATTCAAGATCTTAAAGACCTTATCAATAAACTCTTATGGATCTTCATCCACCCTTTACCCATAGAACACCAGAGGACTCATCCACATGAAGTCCCTTACCCTAGCTCTTGGAGTAGTAGCATGATGGGCTTGGGCCCCATGGTTAACTTGGTTGGCCAGAACTTGGCAAGCATAGTGAGAGCATCTCGGAGCTTACCATTGGTAGGTTGCTCCTCGGGAGTTTGGCCCTTTCTTCCTAGGGTGTTAGGCGTAATCTAGCATAACAAAGTACAATCATTAGGGAGAAAACTTACCACAACTCTATAATATGACTTAGAATATAAAGAAGGGAAATATTTCCTAAAATGTCTCACAACCTCTAATTCATAGTCATGGTGCGCTTCACAATAATAAATAGGACTCTAATTGACTTGGTGTGTTGGACTTTAAGGATCTATCAACCTAGTGCTCTGATAACAAGTTTGTCACAACCCAAGCCTAGGGCCTAGACATGAAATAGCGAATGGGGAACCCGAAGGAACCCTAAACAAGACTCTTAAGTTATCATTGCACAACATTGGTCACGAAAACATATAAAAGACATAAAGAGTAAGAATAGGGGCAAAGGGGCTAACGGGAAAGCTTGCATATCATGATAACTAAGAGTCCAAGAGTCAAAGCTAATATCATAGATACATAACATGTCCAACAAACACCTCTAATACTTAGATAAGAGCGAGGGCCAAGATAAAGCAACCGGGCTCACTCTCATAGTTAAAATAGAAATAAAGAAGAGCATCTCAATACATGATAAGTTAAGAGGTAGACAAAGTAACCAGGCTCACCCTCATAGTCAAAATAGAAAATAAAGAAGAGTGTCTTTGTACATAAAAAGAGAAACATAGACTAAGGTCCTGAAGTGGAGGACTCACCAACAAGCTTGAGTAATACCGAAATAGTCCCGTGTAGGAGGAGGATGATGATCAACTTGGGCTCCAGTTGCTACATGGTGATATCATGTAGCCAAGAGTATGTATTAGTACGTTTGAATGTACTAAGTATATAGGACACAATACAACAAGAGATAGGTATTATAATCAAAATGCATAATAATAGGCAATAGGCATAGTATAACAACATGACATGTATGATCAATGCATAAGTAAAACATGCTGAAGTAATTCATGCTCATATAGGATATCATATATGTAGAAGAGACCAAGCTAGATTTCCAAAGTAGAAATTCCTTGGTTGGTTGATGATGGTCTCACTCCATCACCCTGGTGGTATGGTATAAACCCCTTAAATAGTTGATGATAATTGCACCTTATAACCCTAGTGGCGAAGTACAAACCCCTTACATTGTTGATGAGTACAAACCTCCACCTTGGTTATCAAGGTACAAACCCCCCGACAAGGTTATCTAGGCTCTTAGTCCGCCCGGATCGGGCATGGTCTAATGCAATACCTTATATAGATTATATCATATACATAAGTTCCTTTCATCATCATAATATCAATCATATCATATCTCATTCTTTGGACGTTCAATTCCTAAAGAAGCCACATCCAGACATTTTATCAAACACTTAGAGGATGTGTAATGCTAGTATAAAATCAAGAAGTATAGAGATAAAATCATGCAAGAAAATCTATTTTAACACCATCAATCAACACTTTGTGACATCCTCAAGCAATACATATTAAAACCCTTCATCAAATCTTACAATAGATTAAAGATTCATAGCTCAAAAAACTGCAAGTCACAACTTTACATAGCTTTATCATAGTTCATAGACATGTTTATACTTGTAAACCCAATTGTAAAATCAACTCCAAATCATGCAAATTGAGTAGGAAGGAGGTTAGGGTACTATGGGTGAAAGCACCCAATGATTGAAACCCACATACCTTGACTTTAGAGAACCCTTGAAAATAATTGGACATGGAGACTTGAAGCTTGAATGAAATCCTTAAAATTGGTCTTGAGTTTTGGGATGTGAATTTAGGAGTGAAATATATGTCTAAGTGTTCGAGAGGATATTAGGGAATGTTTAGGATGATATGAGGGTGAGATATGGCTAAGTATAGGTAAAAACACGTTGGGAACACTTAGGCTGAAGACTTGAAAGTGTTGGACCAACTTAGGGCCAAGGCTAGAAAGTCTTGGACCGACTTTAAAAAATAGTCTAAAAAATACACTACGACACGTCGTGCAAGTGGCGCACTTTGGTCACTGGAATTTGACATTTAGAAATTTCAAATTTTGATACGGTTGCTCCAAAATTAGGGTTAGACCTTTTTCTCCCAAAATTTGACCCCCTGAACAAGCACATCAAGTCAGATTTTCGATATCACACACAGATTTTGAGATATATAGAAATTACATTTCCAGGCACTTTTGAGGCACAACTTCGGGCACTTTTTGGGGTCGTTTTAGTTAAAAGGCTTATTTGGGGTCCCTTCAGATTTCCCATGCGCTGTGTCACGTCTAGATCCTAGGCTTGGGTTATCACAATTCACCACACCTTGTTGCGGGAGTGATATGCCACAACCACTTTAATGGGGGGGGTGCTATGCCCATCTACCATGTTGAGGGGTATATACCTTGACCACTTTGATGGGGGGTGTTATGCCCATCTACCATGTTGAGGGGTATATACCTTGACCACTTTAATGGGGAGTGCTATGCTCATCTACCATGTTGAGGGGCATATACCTTGACAAGTTTGATGGGGGGTTCTATGCCCATCTACCATGTTGAGAGGTAAATTCCTCTATCACCTTCTAATGGTATGACATTCCTTGGATTCTAAGTAATAGTTTGATTGGTTTATGATGACAGTCCCTTCCTACACATGTAATTGTTCTATGCTAGCATGTTTTACTTCAAGCATTGATCATGCATGCCATATTAATATTATACTATCTCTTTCTTATGCTTATGCATTTTGTTTATGTGGCCCATCACTTGTTCCATTCCATCCTACTACTTAGTATATTCAAACCTACTAATGCATAAGCTATGCCTACTTGATGTTACTATGTAGGAATTGGAGCTCCTCACGATCATCCTCCATGTGGCTAGTTTTAGCATCTTGAAGATAAGCTTTGCTGAGTCCTTAAGCTCAGGGACACTAGCTATGCTATTCTTGCTTTGTTTAGTCCTTATGTTGAACTTTTGGCACTATGAGGGTGAGCTAAGTGTCTTGACCCCCGCTCAAATCTATGTTTAGAGGTGTTGTTGGAACAAATGATATACATATGCTTTGAGCTTTGACTTTTGCATGATTTATGCCACCGAAGACTTCCCTTAGCCCCTTTATCCATATTTATACTCTCTTGTTATTGTTAATTACTTTCGTGACCAACGATGTGTAAATCATATGCTAAGAGGCTTCTTTGGGGTTCCTTTGGGTTCCCATTCACTGTGTCACATCTAGGCCCTAGCTTGGGTGGTGAAAAACTTGGTATCAAGCACTGGGTTGTTAATGGTTCGTGAAATCTAACACAGTATGTCGATTAGAGTCTTGTTCATGGTTGTGAAGTGCACCATGACTATGACCAAGAGGCTATGAGGCATTTTAGGAAATGTTTCCCTTCTTCATGGTCTATGTTAGTGCTATAGAATTTAAGGTAAGGCTTTCCCCTAACAAATGTTATTTGCTATTTTTGATCATGACTATTCCAAGAGGAAGAAGAGCTCATTCACTCAAGGAGTAACTGACCCCTCCCGCTCCTCAAGCTCCTCAAGATGGGAGAATGTCCCATGAAAAGTTCAAGGATGCTATAACTATATTGGCCCATTCCATGACTAGTCAAATCAACCATGGGACCCAAGCCCCTCATGCTCCTACTCTGGCCTCAAGGGTGAGGGACTTACTAGAATGAACCCACCATAGTTGCATGAGTCTAAGGTGGATAAGGATCCTCAAGAATTTATTGATGAAGTGTATAAAGTATTATCTATTATGAGGGTTAGATGGGAGAAGAAAGCGGAGTTAACGGCCTACCAACTCAATGGGTTGACTCAAATTTGGTTTACCCAAAGGAGGGTGGGGAAGGGAAATAACAATTTCATCATTTGGGAAGAGTTCAAGGAGGTACTTCTCAACCTGTTCTTCCTTCTTGAGCTAAGGGAGGGTAAAATAATGGAATTAATGAATTTAAAGTAAGAGTCTATGAATGTGACGGAGTATGCCCTCAGGTTCAACAAATCCTCTAAGTATGCTCCATAGTTGGTGGTCAAGCCGAGGTCTTAGATGAACAAATTTATGTCGGGTGTGTCTGACTAGGTAAATGAGGAGTGTCGTGCCGCCATTTTGATAGGTGATATGGATTTTTCCTGCCTCATGACATATGTCAAAGAACTAGAGGGGGAAAAGTTGATAAAGAGAAGAATTAGTGAGGCCAAGAGGGACCATTTTGAAGGTGGATTCCAAAGTCCTAAGGGTAGCTGGTTTAGTCAAGGCCAAGGGTCTTCCAATGCTCCTAATGGAAGGTTTGCTAATAATAATCAAACATTCCACGGTAGAGGTGGTGTGGTGCCTAATAGTATACGCCAAAGATGTGGTAGAGGCCATAATGGCCCATGTTTGAGGGACAATAATGCTTCTTATGGTTGTGGAGAAGTGCGCCATAAGGTAATGAATTGTCCTCATAATCAAATACAAGGGTAGAGATGGTCATCCACAAGACCAAGGTGCAAATACAGGTCCTAAAGGAAGAGGAGGCTAAAAATAGTGTGCCCCAATACACGATATGTTCTATGTTATTCAAGGGAGACAAGGGGTAGATGAGGTGCCCGATGTCATCACTGGTATGTTAAAAGTTTTTTTTGATGTGTATGCATTGATAAACTGGGATGCCACTCTTTATTTTTTTACTCCTTTTGTTGCCAATAAGCTCCATGTTAAGCCTAAATTATTATGTGAGCATTATAATGTCATAACCTAAGCCTAGGGCCTAGCCGTAACCGGCGAATGGGGAACCCGAAGGAACACCAAACAAGCCTTATAGCATATCATTATACATCCTTGGTCGCAGAAGGAATAAAAATGACAATAAGAGATAAGCATAATTAAGGGGAATTGGGACTAAGGGTAAACTTCTATATCATAAACATCAAGAACAAGAGAGTCAAGGCTCATAGCATAGATACATAACATGTCCAATAACACCTCTACTACATTGATAACAGTAGGGGCCAAGACAAGAAATCAGGCTCACCTACATAGTTAATGTATACATAAAGGAAAGATAATTTAGAACATAGCATGAGATCATAAGCAACGTCCCGAGAATGGAGGACTCACCAACAAGCTTGAGTGAAATTATACTAGCCACGTGGGTGGAGATGCTTAAGCAGGGCTTTGGTTCATACATGGTGATATCATGTAGACATAGAGTATCTATTAATACATTTGAATGTACTAAGTATGCAGGACGTAATGCAACAAAAGTTAGGCAACATGGTCAAAATACATAATAATAATCAATAGATAGCATAATAATAACATGGTATTTATGATTAATGCGAAACTAAAGCATACTTGCCATTTATTGAATTTTTATAGATCATAATACATAAGTGTGGGAAAAGACCTTAACCAACATAGAATAAGACCAAGCGAGCTACAACTTAGAATCCTGATGATTACCCCTCACCAATACAGAGGTGATATACTTGCCAAGGTAAACCATACTTCACCTTATGGAGCCCATCCCCTTTTGGAGACGCAACCATCCTTATGGGAGGCTATCCCTTTTTAGAGAGGATTTCATGAATAACTTCACCTTAGGGGACCCCATCCCCTTTCAGAGAAGTAACCTTCCTTATGGGATCCCATCCCTTTTTGGATTAAGTGGCCTTCCTTACAGGGGCATGCCCCATTTCAGATTAGCCATTTTAAAGTAGAGTGTGCTAAATGGATCTACTATTATAGCAAGGGTATAACATAGTACTATAGAGGCCCATAGTGCAAGGCAAGAGAGCAAACCCTCTATCTATCGGTGCTAAGTCTAATCCTATGCAATATATAAGATAATCATACTTTATTAACTTTTAATAAACACAGGGACATGGCAAAAGTAGCTCCTAATATCATCCTTGACTTCTAATGGTGTGCCCAACTTCAAACATAAGATAGTTCATCATCAACATTACCCCTGCATCAACATCAACATTAAAGGAGCTCACAAGAGGTGGAATATTTAAGAAAAGGCTTAAACTCGGCTTTACAACATCATCAACATTTCCATTAGTTAAACATATATTTAGAAAGCTCATAATAATCATAATCACTTTAATGATAAATCACCCAATAGATCATCCAAACTTAAAGAATCCTTAAAAAGGCATTTTATCAAACACTTGGCAGGTGTGTAATGCTAGTGTGAAACAATGCAATTCAAGAGTGAAATCATGCAAGTAAATCCAATGTAAAATCATCAATCAATACTTGGTAATACCCTCAAACAACATACATCAAAACCCTTCATCAAGTCTCACAATAGATCTTAGATCCATAGCTCAAAATATTTCAAACAATCACAATTTCAATAGTAACACCCTCAAAAAATATACATCAAAACCCTTCATCAAATCTCAAAATAGATCTTAGATTCAAATCTCAAAACATGCTAAAACAACCATACTTTAATGAAACCCCACCATAGTATGAAGCGAAATTTATAATAGTTAAGATCCATAAGTAATCCAACTTTAAATCATGCAATTTTATGTAAAACTGAAGCTTGGTTATCATGGATAAAACGAACCCATGAAAGAAACACACATGCCTTAGCTTTTGAAGAAACCTTAAAGAAGATTGGAGATGGAGACTTGAAGCTTGGAGGAGAACCTTAAGATCTGGATAAGGGTTTGGCACTTGAATAATGAGAGAAATAAAAGACTAATTGCTTGAGTGAGTATTGGGGAATATCTTGTATGATATAAAGGTAAAATATGGCTAACTATAGGTATTTTCTCCTGTGGGAACACTTTAGCTCAAGACATAAAAGTCTTGGACTAAAACTAAAAATTGGTAACAAAATAAAGCACTGGCGCGTCGCGCATAGCATTCTACAAATCGTCACTTTGAAATTTGCAATTGTGAATTGTTCACTCTAAAATTGGAGTTAGACCCCTTTTCCCCCTAAATTTGACCCCTTAAACAAGAATAAGAAGTCAAATTTCCAAAATAACGCATGGATTTTGAGGTATATGGAAATTATAATTCCAGGCACTTTCGAGGCACAATTTTGGGCACTTTTTTGGGATTGTTATAATATCTCCCCCTTGGTAACATTCTTCCACAAATGTCAAGGAAATGTATATAAGAAGAGTAATCATAAACAAATCAGCCCAAACAAAAATGCAACAGTACAATTAAAACACCATTTTCAAAACATCAACATAAGTATCAAAAGTCATCATGAACTTGCTAACATAAGCATGGATGCATGCAATGACATAGGGGCTGAAACATAAGGCTTGGAATCATGAAAGGACTTGACATATCATCATAAGCTTGAATAGAGATGAAAGAGATACAAATATTATTTCTCCATGCCCGCTCCGGCTCCCCAAGAGACACTTTCAACTTAATGGTTCTTCCAAAGGGCCTTGACGAATACTACATCATTTCAACCTAAAGAATGTAAAAATGGACAAGCTATAACTATATCCCTAGGTAATTCCAGTCCTTATGCAACCTTACCAATCCTCCTCTACACTTTATAAGGACTTGTAGCCCTAAACTTATTTGTCAACCTTAATCACACATAGTCTACTTGGTACCATGAACCACCATCTCCCCCTTGGGAGACAACCTCCACTCTACCACCTTCCACCCAAAACCTCTAATTTAAGGTGGAATCAAGGTCTTGCATAATCTAGACCTCTTCAACCAAAGAAGCTTTAGAACAATCAAGAATACTACACCACCATGCTCAACTTCCTTCAACCTAACCCCTAATCTAGCCAACTGATAAACCTCTCTAGTAACCTCTTTGCCATAATTCTCAACAAATGTTAGGCCACCTAGAGCACCAACCACAACATTAGCCTTATCGAGAAAAATAATGCACACTCATATCAGAATCCTTAAGGAGTTCTAACCACCTTCTTGTTACCCTCAACTCACAGCTATCATATTTAGCAAACAACCTCTGTCCATCAAGATTTGCAATGCTACCCCCAAATGGTTCACAAGCTCCACCAATACTCAAACTGCTCATTCCTAGTCCAAAAATGCACTTAGGGATATCACCTACCCTCATCCTCACTTTCGGACAAAACCCGAACCAAAGATCATTCTCAGAGAAGTGATAAACTCGTTATAGTTAACCAAATTGATCAACCATCCTTAACCATCATATTACAACCTTATAGGTTCTACACTCATTGGAAGCATGTTATGCAAGTAGCCAAACTACTCCAAGATGTCCAACCCACCAAACCAAGTTCAACCCATATCACAAGATAAGAATCTAAGCAATGAGAATATGGGGCATCACTTAGAGATCAATTGGACCTCAAGACAAGAATAGTACCTCTTTTGCTACCACTTAACAACCTCCCATTCAAAGATGGGTTCATTAGGGAGTTGAATTCTAACTCTATGGGTCCTACTATCAATGGGACATAATATGCATGCAACTAATCCACCCCAAGCATGACATCAAATCCACCACATCAACTCTAACAAGTCCCAAGGCAAGACCTAAGGCAAACACGGAACGATACCTATGAACATTCTTAGCAACAACATACTCAACAAAGAGGTAGACACCAAAGGTTCACATAATATTTTGGGATACACACGAAGCCTCTAGCTACCGAAAGTAATAATGAAAGGAATAGTGAAAGTCGGATCCATCAAAATCATAACAATCAACTTACCTTCCTTCGCCTTTCTCTTTGAAGTGGCATGATCAACTAGAAGAGTAAAGAACATTTGTTAGATGGGAAAGTCCTAGTGCTTGAG
>DF360375.1:12383-62969 GCA_000787875.1 Solanum virginianum | reverse complement strand
CCGCTCTCCCTGATGAGCCTATGGCAGGGCGAAACCGGTTGAATTCCGCATGAGGGTAAGGTTGAGTCTCGGGGGTATGGGACCCCGGGATGCCGCACGGGTGCAGTCTGCTGTGCCAAGACTCTAGGCTAGTGACAAGTGGTATCAGAGCAGGCCGTGCTAATGTTGCTATCAGCTGCGAGGAGGTGGGGTCCTAGCGAAAGGGACTAGCGAGCACGTTTGGCACAAGTAGCGCACGTGCTGATGACTGCTCCATCGGAGATGGTTCGAGTGAGCGAGGATATGCTCGAGGGGACATGGGTGGCCACCAGCGAAGCCGGACTGCTCTGCGTGAGCGATTTGGCAAGAGGGCGCGACGGGCAGTGATATTCAGCGCGACAATCTTGGGCAAAGTCCATCTCCCCCTAGCACGAGGGAGTGCTAGATGTTGAGTGGGGGAGAGTGTCACGATCCGATTTTCGTGATCGTGCTAGACCCAATGAATGGGGCGGACCGACTAGAAGTAACCTGTTGTGGGGCGATGGAGGCGACATAGCGTTAAAGGAGTTCTGTCTTAGATGCTAAGGTCTGGCCGAGTTAGGCATGTCGACCCCGTTAAGTTGGGGGAGCTTGTCGCTGGTTTAGGACCTGACTGTGAAGGGGATCGAGGCGTTTGAATGGCATGGTCGAGGGCTATTGCCGCTCTCCTGATGAGTCTATGGCAGGGCGAAATCGGTTGGATTCCGTATGAGGGTAAGGCTGAGTCTCGGGGGTATGGGACCCCGGGATGTCGCACGGGCGCAGTCTGCTGCGCTAGGACTCTAGGCCCGTGACAATTTGTATTATGATCTGGTCGTGCTATTAGTTGTTGTCTGTTTTAATAAATAATTTCTAAAAATTATATGAACTGAACCTATGCAGCATAAATAATTGTTTAAAATTATAATAAGCTGAGATGTGAACCATTCAAATTCAAACTAAATAAAGCAAAAAATGAACTATCTTGTTGACTGACCTAGTTGAGTTTTAATATTTTAAATTAGTTTAGTATTTATAAACAATTTTTCTTTTTTTGAATGGGGTCCATTTTTCACCTAAAATATGGACAACCTTAAAGATATTGGTCCATAGCAATATTAACTTTCAACCTTTTCTTTTTACAATATTCTATAATTTCATGAGAAGACTTTTATGGTCAAGATGAAAGCTTTTGTAGGGACGCAATTATTTAGCTAAAGTTAGTGGGGTGGGCGGAGGAATATGATTCATTGAATCCCAATTTTCTCCGATGGATTATGTGGGATAATCATCAAAAATATATTTGAATTTTTTTGTAAATCTATTTTTTTATCAGAATTATCATGTACTTTGCTAAGAGAAATTAAGTTGTCACATGTTTTTAGCGATTATATTCAAATACTTGGTCTAGTTAGCTTTTAGGTATAGAAAAAGATTTTGCCCCCGTGTAGCTCGAAAACAGAAAGAGGAGAAGATACAACAACATACCTAATACAATTCCACAAGTGAGCAAAATGAATAAAACATACGCAGACCTTTCCGCTACACCTTGTGAAGGTAGAGAAGTTGTTTAGTAAAAGAATAAAGTAATGTTATATAAGAGGTAACATAAGCAAATAATCTCTGATATATCAATGGCTAATACTGGGAAGTGGCAATGGGACTATAACAAAAATGCCTTTTAACACTATAATGAATTTATACCCTCTTCAGTCAGATGGAAATCACAAATACAACAGGAAACAAATAAGCATAGGAAACATAGTTAATTCCTTTTTTACAACTCACATCAAAACTGATCTTCTGCCAGATGACACAAGACATAATTTGAAAATACACCAAGCAACTTTACCAGGTGCAGTGGAAACACAGTGGCACAGTTGGAGGGGAAAGATAGAAGCGCATATTGTAACCACGCGATTGCTAGTTCAATCCTCTGTATTTCCAACATTCTGCATCTTTCATTGCCTGGAAGACGCGGAGTTTGAATATCTTGTAGCAATAACAACTTTAACACTGATATGTAGCCTAATAAAGATCGCTGTTCCTTGCCTAAAGCTGCCATCAGCAAAGTTTGAAGAAATACTATAGCCTCAGGACAAAACTTCTGAGATTGTTTGGTTATCTGCAGGGAAACCATAGTTAGCTCAGATATTACATAAAATATTCTGATATTCATGCCAAGCAATAGAGGGAGAAAACTAAGGATATATGTGTTAAGCAAATAAAACACATTGGAAAAGAAAGAATACACCGAGCATCAAAATGGGTGAGTCTCTATTTTCAAGTATCAACAAGAAGTTCCTTTCTTTTTTTTCTGAAACTGGTAGCATAGTATCAACGAGAAGTTAGAATATCTCGCGGATGTTGATAATTAAAACTAAATGACAATAGTAATGATAATATCAGAACTTGTCAAATTTCTTTTTTTGGGGGGTGGTGGGGATGGGGGGTAAATTCATATCATGCACAAGGAAAAGAATTGCTTATATATATTAACTTTCAACGCAAAATAAAGAACAGAACCTTACCAAAAGATGGGATGCTTTTGAAGATAAGATTTTCAAGTACCAACCAAAAGCTAATTTCATCTTCTTCTCTTCTTTCCCTTTCCCTTTCCCAATTGCCCTGATTTAAATGCATGCTCCTGTTCTTGAAGAAAAGCAAGAGCTTTCCCATATTTCTCAGCCTTCTCTGCAGCAAGTAGAGCCTTTTCCCTTTCCTTCGCCTTGGACAAGAACTCATTGTCCTTCCGCAGTTCACGCGCAGCACCTTTAGCCTCCTCTTTTATACGTTTCTTCAACTTTTTCTTTTCAGCACGCTCACGATCTGGATCATAATCTCTACCCTTGACATAGCTGCAGAGGTAGATGATCACCAGATGAGTAAAGATCAATAGGAAATAAGTAATACAATTCGATAAATTAAAGATAAGGCAACAAGAAGAGTATCTTACTTCTCCTCAAATTTCGGATTAAGCATCCTGATGGGCAAAGGTTTTTTCTTCCGCATTTTCAAAGGTTGACGCAGCATGTAATGTTCCTGAGACTTCATGTCAATTAATTGAGATACATCCTTCATTTTCTCCCTTAAGGCATCTGGAATATGATTTTCTCCAGCCAATTTGCATAATAATTTTGAAATTGGCATGAAGATCTCAGGAAAAGAAATAAGCTCCTTATATACATTAACAAATCCTTGCAGGGTTTCCAAAACTGTTATAAGCATGCTAGCCCTACATGAGGAAACATTTAATCATATTAAGTTCAGTAAGTCCGGGAAAAGAATATTAGCAGTAGAATTTCAAGATCACAAAAATGTGTGCGTGAGAGAGAGAGAGAGAGACAGAGAGAGAGAGAGAAACATGTTATGTCAACTAGCTTATCGACAGTTGTATTATTGGGAAATAGAAAGTTAGTACAACAGACTACATCTTGAAAGACCTAGGCGACGACTTATTGAACACATTTATAATTTGTCTCAAGTATCGTAACATAGATACTTCAAAAATTTAACGAACTTTAGGATTCCGCTAATAGGTTTGCCCATGTCAACAGAATGCTAACTGACCTGTAATTATCAGAGTGGAAATACTGAGAGTCCTCAGGTAAGTCCATTAGCTCAAGAAAATCTAAAGAATCTATCTCCACATTGCTACTGTGTATACAAAGAAAAGGCTCAAGTTCTTTGATCTCCATAAGGTTATTCAACTGCAGCACAAGAAGATGCCTGCCAATTAGCAAGTTGAAGGAAGCAACCCAATACATTCCAATAGAAATAAAAAGTAACCGCACGGTAAGACAAGAGGGCAATTAGTTAACAGCCTCAAAAATTAAACTAGCAAGAACAAGCTCATAACCGTCAGTTAAGCTAAACCTGTAAGTTTTCAGATTGGATCGCTGTTCCTTGCCTAAAGCTGCCATCAGCAAAGTTTGAAGAAATACTATAGCCTCAGGACAAAACTTCTGAGATTGTTTGGTTATCTGCAGGGAAAGATGATGTTATCCATAAGCTTGGAGAATTAAGTTCAGACAGTCACTCTGTAATTGCAAACATCATCAGCCAGGAAGAACATTTTTTCGAGAACAAAACAAAATCAAAGCCAAAAGTTAGATCTCAAAAAGGGTATTACTTTAATCAACAAACCTTCAATTTTTCACGTGTTGTTAGACCAGAAATTCACACTAAATCACACATAGCTACCTTTGAGTGTAGTCACTCGTGTGAAAGGGGATGACAAGTTGACTATTGCAAATAATCTAGGTACATTAACCTCAAGTCCTAAGAACTACCTGAAACTTAATGTTGAGCGACTTAAGTAAAGATGCTCCATCTAAACTAATTTGTATGATCTAAATATACATAAAATACAAAAATTACTTCAGTACCAAGTTAAATTATTTGTTTTCATTTCCAGTGGAGACTGCAACAAGGCCTTGTCAAATGACAAGATGAGAATTTAAAAATTAACTACCACTGGAAAATAAAAAGGTGCAATCTTTTTGGAACAGACATTAAAGTAATAAATAAATAGAGTCAGCTATAGTCTTAGAAGAAATAATAAGGTTCCTGAAGTTTTTTATACCTAAAACAGACAAAGCTATGACTTCATACCTCGATGAGTAAGAGAACAGAACACACCACATGAACTATCACAAATGAAACAAACAAGAGATATATAAGCGAATATATATATAAGCGAATATGCACAAGATATTGAAATTCTTTGCAATCAAATCATGATTTAAAAGCAACTAGCTCTCTAAGAAATCACTGTCTAATGCTGGACCAAAACACTGTATTTAAGTATAAAACAGGCAGGAAGAGGGAAAAAACAAAGAAGATAACTATAAAACGTTTCAAAGACGGATCAATTGTCGAAATTAGAACAAATGCAGAAGTTTACTATGGCGCACAAACTACTAGTAAGGTAACAAGATATATACTGGGCTGAGACAATCCCTACACATCTAGAAGTTCATAATGCTGCTTTGACTAGTTGGAGATTATAGAGGTGGAAACCATATGTGCCCTGACAGCACATAACACTCTACCAAACAAAATCCCAGCACCCTTAATTTAAACAAATGATCCATTTTCAGTGCATGGAAGATAAATGAAACACGGTATCCACTTACACTTAACAGCAAAGAGCACAAGAAGGAAGCAATAGCAATATCTCTTCCACAAATGATGGGACACCGCATTAGGTATTCACACATAAGTAGTATAGCAGGAGTCATGACACAATGGCGAAAATCAGAGCATGGAAATATCATGGACCAAAGCCTCAACAGAAAGATGGTCTTCAAAGATGGCCAACTGCTTTTTCCTATGTGGATGGACCAAATGAATTAAAAAAAAGAGGTGAAGTCAAGAAATGTAAGTTGAGATAGAAAGAACAATCAAACGAAATAAACAGGATATCAAAGCAAACCTGTATTCTTGATATCTTCACAAAACTGTGTCCTTGTTCTTTGTAGCCTTTGGCGAGCACATATTGCAGCAAAGTATGGGGTCGCTGCACTCATCTCCATCAGAGGCTTTACAAGCAAATTCAAAAGCTTGAAATTTAAAGGCTTCTTGTTTGCCAACACAGCGAAATATTGCAGCAATACCCCGTAAAAGACCTGATGAAAGAAACAAACTACTTATAAAGCAATTGCGATAGCAGAGACTTAACTCCCAAAAAAATGACTCGTCTAGTACTGACTACCCATAACCTTTATCATCCAATAATATAACACACATTTTTTTATCAACCTACAGAGACATTCACGTCAGCAAATATAGTTCAATGGTGAAACTCTTAAAAATTAAAGCCAAATCCTCATAAAATTTGTTCACCCAAAAAAGAACAGAGAAAGCTTCAAAGGTCAAACATCAATCATAAAGACATTACAGTGAAAACAGAGTATCATACTTGCATTTTCTTCTTATTCTCTGCCGCAACAGTTACCGCATTGAATGCACGAATTCTCCTGATTGCTTCAATTACTTGATCATCAGAACAATTGTCTATCAATGAAGTAAACTCATCAAGCATTTTGGGGGCTTCAATTGTATATGGAAGTTCGCTCTGTTGATGCTTCACTGACGTTTTCTCTTTTTGGGTTTGTGAAGTGCTAACTTCTTTTCCCTTGCTGGCTACCTCCTTATGGTCCTTTATTTTCATCACCTTCTTAGCATCATCGCCAGAACCTTCATCATCATCCTCTTCCTCAGTATCAATAATATCATCATCACTTTTCTCCCAGTCCTTAATAGTCTGTCTCTTTCCTTGCTCTTCATCTTCCTCATCACTTCCTTCGTCTTCCTCGTCGTCACTTCCTTCATCCTCACCATCGTCCTCTTCACTCTCTGACTCCCCAGAAGAAGCACCATCTTCACTCTTAAGTTCACTTTCTTTCCGTCTCAAGATTTCAGCAATCCACCCCAACTTATTATTAGGCACCTCCTCAAGATCGTCCCCAAGATCATCGCCAGATATAGTCCTTGGGTCTTTGACCAATTTACTGTCATCATCAGATGTGTTTCCATCTTCATCACTCCCATCATCGGCAGCAGCCATTCTCTTCTGACGTTCTTGCTGAAAAAATGAGAAAAGCTTTGATTAGCAAATATCTACTATAACCAAAAGATAAATGCTCCTTATCATACCAGAATATTGAATCTTTGAAACAATAATCCACCTAAATGTATTCTGATTTAGAACATTACCATGTGAAAGTGCACAAAGCAAGCAATCACTACTATCATACAGTAGGCAGTTTCATGATAAAGACATTGAAGAACACTAGTGAAGATGCAAAGAACACCAATTATCCAGCAGACAATAAGTCATACATTACAACCACTAGAAAGCACATATGCTAATATCACAAAAGGTATGTTGAAAATAATCAAATAGAAACAAGATCCTTGGTCTTCAAAAAAACACTTGGACAAGGGATTTGAATTAGTTTAGAAATTAATTGTGCAATTTATGTATAGAAATGCAACCACTTTCTCCATCTTGGCACCAAAGACTGACATTGTAATGTATGGTATAAAGAGACACAAGGAGCTCTTGTTTCTGCCGTAGTGCATCATACCTCCAACAATTCAAGTCGTTCTTTCTCCTCCTGCGCAATTTCTTCAGGAGTCTTTGTCCGGTTTGATGGGCGAGCACGGATATCCAGTGCCATCTCACTAACAAGCATCTCATAAGTGTCGGGCTTTTCCTGAAACCAATTACAAAAGTGAAGTGGTCAACATAGACAAATTTAATTTACTCAAAAAGAAAATTTATTGGTAATTGTTCAAAATAAACCCAATTATACCTTTCCAATAGATCCTTTTCTGGGAGCATCAGCGTCCTCATCTTTCTTTACATTACCAACTGAAATGTTCTTGTTCACAAGAGCCTTCAGAGCATGTATCTTTTCTGGTTGGGTCAGCGACAATAAGGCTTTCGAATTCACCAGTGATGTGAAGTCTTTGTCCAATTGTTCAGTTAATTCGTCATTTTCTTCTCTGTCCTTCGCTTTTTGGGCCTAACAATGTAGGAAAAACGAAAGAATTGTCAAAGATATGGCAAGCAAAGAAAATACTCGTATCAGATTGCACCACAAGACATTAAACAATAACAAACCTTAAAGAATTTACTCTTTTGAATGATTTCCTCCATCACTTCTTTCTTGCTTTTCTTCCTCTGCAATAAAATGGTACACCAAATCAGGAGCAGAACGATATCAGTGTTACAAATAAAAAAAAAGAAATCTTTCGAGACATGCTTGTGAACTATGAACTATCATCCCACACAAAATGATGCATGCTCCTGGTAACAAAGTTAGAACCTGTTTTCTTCTGCTAATAATCTTTTTTCTTACTTCTCTCCTCTGGAAATTAATCAGGTTTTCAATGGCAACCACTAAAATCAGTGCTCTCGCATGTAATTATCCTGTTACCCATATTTAAATGACATCTTATCAGGAATTTAAGCTAGTTTAATATCATCAGTCAAAACTTAACACCGCCAGCTGACAGCTTTGGTGGAACATAACAATTATTTTTCACTGGTAAGGAATTTTATTGATGAAATTGCACCAAGCTGGTTCTCCGTACAACCAAAAAGAATATCTCAGTCCCTATACACCTTTCATACATTTTACAATTGTAGGGTACTGCAAAGAACTAGTAATGCATCAGCATATTAAGCAATTTACACCAAAAAGCGAAAAAATATAGAGACACTTGTATTGATCTTGTGTGTAGATGCAGCCATTCCTTCAAAACATCTGTTTTTTCATATGACTCAAAAAATGCATGGAGCAGCAATTTAAGTTACAAGGTGAAAGCACGCGACAAACATCTATATCTAAGTAGCAAACTAGTCAGAATAACAATTAAGTGAGCTTTTAAGTAAAAAAGGGACCCAGATTAAGGAGGATATCAACTATTTCATTCCTTAACGCTAGTCAGCAGAAACTCCAAAATAGAGCAAGGAATATGCATCAAGAGGGGGGGAAAATGAGGAATCATCTAACCTTTTCTTCTTCTTCCATTGGACCTGCTTGGGCCTTCTGAGTTTCATGCTGTCTCAAGATTGCTGACTTATCTGCACAGAAATAGACAGCAGGTATGAGGAAAGCAAACCATATAAGAGCAATTTAAGATGCTTAAAGCAGAAAATACAAGGTTTGGAACACCACCTTCACTGGAAAAAAAAAAGATATCGATGAAGTATGAAGCCTAAAATGGTTGTAATCCTCTATCTGGCAGCCAGATTAGGTTTAAGATAACGGCTTTTCTGCATAGGTTTTTCACCTTCTATTTTATTTTTTTAGATTACAGGCTTATATAACAAAGTACAGCAAGAAGATGGTATAAGTCTTCAAGAGTGTCAAAACCATCAGAAGCTCTCTCCTTTGCCTCAAACTTGTGTTACTATTATAAGGGACTTTAGAGTACTTTTCTACATGGTAAATAATTTACTAATAATAAAACAAATCTCGAGTAAACGACATTGCATAAAATATTAGAGAACCTACAACATCCAAACACACCAGCTCTTACATACAAACTAGAACTTCACTGGCGCAGGAAAAGAAACTGGAATGAGAGGCTATTCCTCAAATGTACAGAGTAGTTATCCACCTCATCAAAAGCTCTGTGGTTTCTTTCAAGAGTACATAGACTGAAAGACTATTGTGCATTAACAACCAAAATAGGAAGCGCATCTGACAATAAAAGCAAAATGGTGTCTTTAGTCCTTGTCATTCAGTATATAGAGTAGCCGTAGGTCAAACTGAAAATAATATACACTACAGCTATCCTACCCTGATTCAAGAAGTGGAGAAGTACTCCATTGAACCAATGAAAATGAATTACTTTCTCGGTCTATCTCAAGAAGTTCTGCACATGTTCTCGAACAAAACTATTTTCTCCCTCTACAATTTAGACGCATCCTAATTAATATGATTTAAACTCAAACATGACATCTTGGCAATAAATAACTCCATCTTTGCCATACTAAAATCCCATCTGCATAAACCAAGGTACTACACTCTGAAGCAGCACAAGTACTATGTTAGTTGATGTACTAGCCAATTAAAATATTCCAATTCAAAAGTAATTTCTTTGGTTAAGAACCAGGTATATTTTCTAATTCTGGCAATTTGGACTGAATAAACTATTTGACATAATGCTGTTAGCCCGGCCCAGGCTAAAAACAGCGGGCATAATCAGTTTGTATGTTTTATAAAAAAAATTTATGAAAACATATACAAACAAGCAAAAGAAGTAAGTTCAAAAATGCAATACAGAATGATAAATAAAGCTAAACTATTCACCAGAGAGATGAGAAAAGCAACAAGAAAAGCTATTCTTACCATCTCTCCCATAGTCCTCCTCATCCTCATCAAATGGGACTTCATCATCAAAATCATCCCATCCCAATGAAGCACCAATTTCAAAATCCTCTTCATCATCGTCTGCCAGATTATACTTGTTTTTCTTCAATTTCACCTGCATATTAAGGAAACAAAGTACTTGATTGTCAACAACAGTAGCAGTATCAGATAGTTTAAGTGAACAACAGTATATTAGTATGAACATGCAACCATTTAACTCACACAAAAAGATCTGAACTAACTACTCGCTCAATATGCATTGAAAATAATGATGGTTGACCTGGCCATTATAATAAAATGAACACACAAAGATCCATTCATTTTCTATTCTCAGCTCCATACTTCTCTTTTTTCTTATCTCCGTTGTTTAAAAATGGGTGCATTGATTTGTTTCATATCATAGTGTCAAGGTTGGGTTCACTATGGAGGGTCGATCCTTCTCCTTTGAATTGTATGAGTTACTCTTATTTAAATATCCAGACATGCCAGGCTAAAAAAAAGGCATAGGCAACTAAATCTCCATGATTTCCGTTGAAAGACAACTTTTTCATATCTACATATGACTTTGTTACCTTTAAACATGAGTTTGTATTATTTTCCACCATTAAAATCACTACTTTTAGCTAACATGATGAAGGGAGAACAAACAAGTTTTTCCCTGGTGATACGTAGGGGCAATACAAAAACTGTGACCTTTTGAAGCATCAGTTGCTAATTTTCTTTATGGCAATAATGTTCAGACCGACTTACATGCACCTCTCGACTGTTCTACCGGACGTTATCTCCCACGTACCCAGTCACTGACCACCGAAACTTAGGTTGGTGGAGAGAAAATACATGATATTTTTTTCTCCAATGGGATTTACATTTTGAAACCAGATGGTTCAACTCCACTTCATTGACAATTAGGCTACAACTTTAGGCATCAATTGTTAATTCTAATCATAGAAGTTGTCACCCAAGGTGGGGCCTACTCATAAACTTATCAACCATGTGGTCTCAGATTCAAATATTCCAGCAGGGCAATCCAACGGAGAGTTACCCGATACATGTAATGGTGAGAGTTAGCAAGTACACCAACAACAACAACAACAACAACATACCCAGTAAAATCCCACAAGTGGGGTCTGGGGAGGGTGGATGTACGCAGCCTTACCACTACCTAAATAGCAAGTACACCCTAGAATGGAATTAGACGAGATTTCCATGGAATTAATCAAGGTGCTCATAGTTATCCGGAAAAAAGAAGTAGAATCTTGAACTTATAATTTAAAGTGTTGGTCATGAATAGAGATTTTAGAGCTCACAAAATCATCTACTTCTCATGGGTTTTCCTTGGAAATGAGTTTGTACTATTTTCCAACGGAAAAATCTTACATGATCAAAATCAATACTTTACGCTAACATAATAAAAATAGGGATGGCAATGGGGAGAGGCGGGCAAGTCAGGTCAAAGCACATTTCTGAGAATTTATTAGGGCAGGGGGCAGTGGTAGCTTTTTGGTAAAACTCAAAACCAAACTGTTCGTTTCCCGTTTGAGGGATTCATAGAATAATTACTCAGCTCTATCATAAACATTTTGTCGTAAACCAAAGACTACACTCTTCTGCACATTGAGTTTCTAATTTCTTTTTTAGTTTTCAGATAAAGTAGGCTCAAACTCAATTATGTGTCAATTTCAAACTCATATAAATCCTCTTTATCCATCTGCTCTAGCAAAACACACTATTCCAAACACATGCATTTGTATTGTAAGATAAACTAAGAATTCTGTAAAAGCTAAGTTAAATACTCATTCGTAATTATTACTAACAATGATTTGTTATACAAGGCAATTTTACTAATTAATCATATCATCACACTAACTACAACAACGAGAACATACCCAGTAGAATCCCACAAGTGGGATCTTACCACTACCTCATAGAAGAAAAGAGTTTGTTTCCTGGTAACCCACGTCTCAAAAACCCATAAGCAAAACTATGAACAAAAAATTTCGATGAAACAAGCAAAGAATAATGAGGCTGAAGTTTTGAAGCATCAACTTTTTACTTCTAACAATAGAATCTGAGCAAAACTAACCTGCCTCACACGCTGAGACCTCATAATGGCTTTATCAAATTCACCAAGTCCTTCATCATTCTCTCCAATACGTTTATCAACAAACATTGATGATTTAGCACTTTGCTCATACTCCTTCAAAAGTGTCTTCTTCCTCTATTATCACAACAAAACCAGCAAATATCAAAATCTCAAATCCCTAAATCAATGAAAAATCAGTCAAAAAAGATGCAAGCTTTTTTCACCTTTTCAATGGCAGAAGAACGAGCTTCACCTACTCGTCGTTGTTCACCCTTGCGTTTCTTTCCAAGTATATCGAATTTACGTCGTGACCAAATTGTTTCGAAAGGGTTCTCTTTTGGAGCTTTGAGCTTCATGTCTTTGGCTTTAGGACCTGATTTGCTACTCTTCTTCTTCTTTGATGAACTGCCACTTTTACTAGCTTTTAATGTTTTCGCCATTGTTGCTTGCTGCTAAAACCTCAGAAAAAATTACAAGGGTTTTGCAGAATTACTAATGGAGAAGAAGACAGCAATTTCATAAAAGCTTTATGGGCTTTTGTATTGGATTGGGCTTTTTATCCTATTTGGCCCAAACTTTTTTATGGGCCTATTTGCACATCGCTAGAGCTGTGGATATGGGCTAGACCCGTTAGACCGGTCTGGCCTAACCAATGTTTTAGCAGGGTTGGGCTACAATTTTTGGAGTTCATTTAAAAAATAAACTTTTTAGCCCCGCCTGAATAAATCTGCTAATTTGTAGGGCTTTTGCAATATGAGTTGGGTCAGCCTGTGGGCCGAATTAAAAAATAATTAAAAATAAAAATAAAATAAAGTATTAAAAATAATAAAAGTCCAAACTCAAAGTTCATTTAAAAATTTTAAATATTAAAATTTAGATATAAATATTTTTATAATATGTACAACAGTAAATAATACGATCAATTTTACTAAATCACCTTTTGGATATAGCAATTACAATGTCTTGGAAAATGTAACAAGAAAATAACTACTATAATTAATGATGAGGGTAAATATTAAGTTTGAAATTATCTTTTGATTTCATGAAGTGGATAAAATATTATTGA
Source organism: Solanum virginianum (assembly GCA_000787875.1). Lineage (NCBI taxonomy): Eukaryota > Viridiplantae > Streptophyta > Magnoliopsida > Solanales > Solanaceae > Solanum > Solanum virginianum. Next base: position 49,930 of record DF360375.1, on the reverse strand, counting down.
ACATCTCAAAATAGTATAGTGGACAAGTGAAGATGGACGGAGAGAGTAACTAACACTAATACTATGTCATATTGTCTGGTTGATATTTATTTTAATATGTTTAAATTATAATTTAATTTAAAAATTTATTAAAAAATATAAGAATAAAAATGTGGGGGCCTGGCAAGGCCCGTAGCCCACGTTCAAATGGGCTGGGTTAGCTATTTTCTAGCCCCATAAAAAATAGAGGTCAGCCCGGCTTGACTTGTCAAATTTCAAAGCCTGTAAGGGCTAGCCCGGATGGGGTGGGCCAACCCATATTGACAACTACACATGACCTATAGACTATAGTTAGTGGTGGTAATTGAGCGGGTTGGGTCAAATTTGAAGGGATTATAATGGGTCAAGACACCAAACGGGTCAAACCTAATCTAACCCAAATTTTCTTGGGTCAAAATGGGTTGGGTCAAAACAGGTTGAGTAACGGGTCAAATAGCTTTATCGATAAACGGGTCAAACCTAATCTAACCCAAATTTTCTTGGGTCAAAATGGGTTGGGTCAAAACAGGTTGAGTAACGGGTTATAAAGCGGGTTAAGAACCAACCTCATCCAATTTTTACTTATTTTATTTGTTCTCTTTCAATATTTTAGTACTTAATTACATTATATTTTTCTTAATTGTGGCTATAAAACATATCAAATTGAAAAAAAGTGTTTTGAAAATATTTTAACAAGATCTCTCTCGAATTAATTTGGGTTGCATATCAACCTAATTTTAAATGGGTTGAAATGGATTGGGTTGAGATAAGTTGAGCTAATAGTTAGGCCGGTTATTAACCCGTCGAAACTTCAAAGAGTTGGGTTGGGTCGGATCGGACAGGTTAGGCTTAATTTTGTCACCCCTAATTATAGTCAGTAACTTAGAACTTTTACTTAAAATACCGACTATGATATATAAACGTGTCATTTAATTTGTTCTCAGGTGATATTTATATGCTCGAACATTGAATGAGCACAGATAAATATGTAAATTTATATTGAACAAATAAACATTTGCATCCTACGTACCATAACATAAATTAGTTTGAGTATATTTTGCATGAATTACATATCACATACAATTTAAGTGCTTCCTAAAAATATATCAAGAAATAAAACCACTTCCACTCATAAATATGATCTAGGTGATTTTTAAAAAGTTACTGTATTATCGATGATTTCATTTTGTTTGTTTTTTCTTTTGTTCTTTTATGTGTGATAACTATTGTTATAATTATGATGAATTATTGCGTAATATTTTTATTGACCTAAGTTTAAAAAAATATATAACACCTCTAATTGTTTTGTTGCATCTCTTTGTAAAGTGATCAATATCTCAAAATATTAATCATATGTAATTGTTAGTCCATTATAAGTGAAATATTGTAAACATATCACCATTCATAACCATGTAATGATCGAAAGAGAGGCCCTTCTTAGTAACATGAAATTTGTCATAACCTACAATTTAACCCTCATATCAATTGAAATTGACTATAAAAGCTACACAATTTAACCCACAATATAGCTTTTGACAATCCGGCCAAGAAGCAAATTTTTGATCCATAAGAGGTTCCAAGCTAACATTGTCTATACAAGCGATTATCGTACTACTCCCTCCGTCTTAAATTAATGAATTTTTGAGATTTTTTTTCAAGGTTTAAAATAGTTGAATTTTTCAAAGTTCAAGATGAATGTTTGAAACTTCTTTCATATTTTGCCTTTCATTTATTGAACTTTTACATTTTCTAAAATATAAATTACGCTATATATTTATGATTTTATAAAGGGTAATAGTGAAAAGTATGGTGTAAAGTCTTTTCTTCATGTGTATGTATTACCTTACAAATTCAGTTAATATGTGACAGAGGAAGTAACTTCTCTCGACTCTATCGTACCTATAATTGAAGTAGACCAAGAAGGAACAACATTTGCTTACCTAATATAATTTCACAAACTACTTGTAATCAATTAACCTATTTTGATAACCTATATGTAATAACTAATAATATCAGTAAAGTTGGAATTACTTAACTATTTACATAACAAATTATTAATCAGAAAAAAGTCTTTTATATGATCATGAAAAAGATTTTAAAAAAAATTAATGATAGATAAATTTTAACGATTTAACTTTTGTTGAATAGTAAAGAATGTGGTGGGTCAAGACATTAAATTGGAAGATAAATCTAATGTTAAAAGTTGGAGTAATTTAGAAGGGAATCCAAATTGATAAAAGTGATCTAAAGAAGAAAAATTGAGTCATTTAATATGACCCACATGTCTACACTTTAGGGTTATTAATTTCTTCAAAAAGCTCAAATGACATGTGCTTTCATTTTCTCATTTGGACCCTTCCTACTAAATAAATGTACCAAGTACTGCTTGTTATTTATCATCACATAAATATATCTGGTGGGTAACTTTATCAACCATTAGTATACGTGTCAAATAGCTTTATCGATTATTTATATGCGTTGTGATATAGTGGTGAGATTATTTTATTTTTGATCAAAAATCTTGAATTCGAGCTTTGTATGTGAGCAAATCTTGTTAGAAGCGACACGCTTGAACAGGACTGCAATGCATGATTCAAATTTAGTCGATGCGAACTCCAAACATCGGATAAAAAATCAAAAAGATAAAGTTGTTAGAAGCGACACTCCAAAATAGAATTGCAATGCACGATTCAAATTTAATTCGATGCGGATTTCAAACATCAAATGGAAAATAAAAAAGAACTTTATCGATTAAGACTTAAAAGTAGAAAATCACTAGGTGTCATTGCATTCCTACTCAAGAGAGTTACTGTTATCAATCCAGACTTAAAAATAATTTATGAAGTGTTTAATATTTATTTTAACTTGACTAATTTAAATTTATATTAAAAAATTATTTTAATTTAAATTTTTTTATCAAAAATAGATTTAATATTCATTATTTTTATTCGAAACTTTTTTAATTAAACATAAAAATATTTATCATTTCACATAGTCATTTTGTTGGTTGAAACTCAACTCATTACTATTGGCATATTATGTAAAGCTTCAACATATAAAAAATTAAAAATTAAAAGTTAGACAAGAGACATTGACTCACTAACTCTCCATTTCACTTTCCAATCCATATAAGTTACTCTAATTATGAATTTACAAAAAGCACAATCTTTAATTAATTTATATTAATTAACAATAATTATAATAATCAAGCCAAAAGCCAAAAATCCTTTTGCCTTTTGGTAGTGATTAAGTATCCACCAAGTTTCTTGCTTTTCCTCCTCACTGCAATTGCCATACAACTAGCATTTTGAATACAATAATCCACCACCCCTCCTCGGCCGCCACTGCCATCGCCGCCACCACCACCAACCACTCGACCGCCGTGGGCCCACATCATAATTAGACGCCACGTCATTGATTTTTTCTTCTGGCCTAAGACTAGAAGTGACACGTCACGTTTCGTGGACTCTTCTACTATGATTGGACCTTTCTCTTTTCCTTGTGCCACTACTACTTCTACTTGGACCTTTCATCACAAAAGATTTAACTTATATACATTAACGATAAAAGCATAATTAACGATAAAAGCATAATTTCTAAGTATTTAAAACTGAAAAAATTGATGGATTTACACACCTCAGGTCTTTTCAACTTGCAAGTATTCTTCATGGAAGCAAGAAATTCGAAAATTCTTGGATTAATTTCCTTTTTAGAATCTTCATCTGAAAAAAAAGGGGTAAAAATTGATATAAAACAATAAATTGAGTATGAGAACTTTCATCTCCGCATAAAAAATAAGTTTAAGTTATATACATCATAACCTAAAAAAATTTATACCTATTATGTTAATTTAAAAAATATAAATTAAGACGTGACAAATTACCTGCTAACAGATAAAGGTGACCTAATAGTATAAATGTTTTTCTTACATTGACAATGTATATATAACTTAAACTGAAAACATAACATTACATAAATAAAATAAAATGAATTAATGGTCAAATACACATTTAAATTGTCGTTTTTTGTGAGTTTCACATCCTAATTATAAGTTGTTCTTTTTTTTTCCAACATGAACTTCGAGAGCGACAAAACTCTTTCTAAGGAGATCGCAGTGGTCAGGTCTGACCGATTGTTTACTAAAAAACACAAGTCTTTCCAAAATATCATATAACTGTATATGATGGCTGACGCCTACCCATATATGGTTTTGACTATTAACTCGAACAAAAAAAAACAAGAAACTAAAGAAAGCAAAATAGTAAACCAACCTTGTTTAGAAGAAGAAGGTTTAGTAACATAGAGAAGAACAAGTAAATCATGGCTTTGAACAGTATGAGTCAATGCCCATTGCAATGCATTTTTAGCTTCAAGGCTTGAATCTACTAATATCATGATTTTTCGACCAATCACCAGTGTCGGTTTTGCCACATCATCACCGGAAACTTTTGCCTCCGGCACCGGCGCCGGCAAGGCTAATGAAGGATCATTTTTCTCTTCATTAATATTATTATTATTTTTTACTAGTATAGGTGGTGGACGAATTTGAACATGAGGCCTAATTCTATTTAGGCAAAAACTTGGAATTCTAGTCCTACCCATTTTTTTTTTGTATGAATGATGTGATGAAAAATAGTGCAAAGTTGATATTTATATAAGAAGAAAGAAAAAAAAAAGAATGTGACAATAATCATGAGGTAGTTGGAAGAAGAAATGATAATGAAAAGAATTCATCATTTCACTTTTCTTTTTTTACTTTGTTTTAGTTAAAAAAAAGTTATTTTGAGTTTAAGTTTTAGATATATCGACGATAATAGTGAGAAAAATATCAAATGTACAATCAGATCACTTAGAAGATAATGACTGATTATAAATAATTTATTTATTCACTTTTAGTTGTCAAAAATTTTTTAATTTAATTTTTCACTTTTACTTGTCATTTTGATAAATCAAGGTAGGATACATTTGTCGTACTCTTGGGGTCATTTGGTAGCTGATTAGAGTCGTAGATATTAATAAAATAAGAATTAGTTACGAGAAAATGTATATATTATTTTATGCAGGTATTAATTATATATGAATTAATATTTTACGTATTAACTACACATGCCTTAACTATTCAACCTTTTATTCGGTATAAAATTATACAGAAATTTCCTTCTTAACTTATAGATATTTTAGCTATACAAATTTCTAAACTGTCAATCATACGTCATATTAATTTCATATATAAATAACTTACTTTTTATCTATCTATCTATCGAATATCATATAAGTTACAGATATCATATATATATGAATAGCTTGTTTCTTATCCAACTATCAGATAACTCCTTAACGATATAGCATAAAATGTTTAAAATCATAAAAATAAAAATAAAAATAAAAAATTGTAGGGTTTTAAAAGAGTTCTTTTTTTTCTTGCAATGACTAACCCCAGTTTATAGTATGATGAGACATTGGGCCATGTCAACTTTTTTTTTTTTAATTCTTTAATTTTTTTATTTAATCATTTTTTTCACCTTTTATAACCTTTAATTTGTTCCTCTGTGGGACTGTTAAGAACGTGAGTGTCATCAAGATGTAGGGTCTTTTCTTAATCAATTTAATTAGATTAATTATTATTAGTGTAACAGCTGCTAATATTTTATTGGTAACTTTAATATATTAACCTTGCATCTTTCATGGATTAATTAGTTAGGTTAAAATGATAGAATTATGACTTGTATTTCTTTTTTAATTTTGACCATTCTAATCTGTGTTATATATATTAATAGTGTAAGTACGAGCATATTAAAGTATATAGTTCGAATTGCGAATTTAACAAAATTTAGTGACTTAATCTGAATTTTGTTAAGTAATTCAAAAAGATTAAAATACTAAAATAATAATAAATTTTAAATATTTAATCTGCCTCTATTTTTTTGTCTAAAACTCAAGATCAGTTTTAAACAAAATTAAGTATAATTATACAATTTCTGACAAGTTAAATTCATGGAGCCAATTGAAACTAAGTATGTTTTAACTGAAATATACTGAATTCCCATAAAATAATAATAATTGAATTTTAAAGCAATGTATAATATATAATTCATTTCTTTCTAGCGCATGGTTTGTTTTTTATTAATTATAAATAATCTCCACAGCTTTTGTGAATCCTTATCTGCTAGAATATGAGTATCTTTGGTGTTTCTTTTTATTTATATATTTTTACTATTTTTTATTTCGTATATCGTATTCATATTAGAATTTGACTAATTTAAATTTGCATATTATAGGTCTTATGTTTGAGGCTGACACTAATAAAAAAAAAGTTTTATTGTCAGAACTATCAAACTTCGAATCTTTGATTAAGAGTGGAGGAATCTTAATCATCTCATCACAATTCATATTTGTTAAGTATAAGTAATAATATATATTTTGTCAGTGTATTTTTTCTTTTTTTGCACTGTCAGATCATTTCAATATAATAGTGCGATGGTAATATATAGGGGTTTCGTGGAGGGGTAGAGATAGACCGAAAAAGTATTAAGAAGGTGATTAGACAGGATATGACTCAATTTCATATCACTGAGGACATGACCTTAGATAGAAAAGGAGCGGAGGTCGCGTATTAGGATAGAAGGTTAGATGGCTAGTCGGGGTAAGATGATGATGGCTAACCTTGTGATATAGTAGGCTAATTACTAGAAGTAGTTGTGTCTTTATATATTGTGTTGTTATTGACTATCATTCATTTTGTTACTTTTATTGTCTTTATAAATTATCATTTGCTTTCTATTCTAGTCGTTTGGTTTCATACCTAGTATTTTCTGCTTTTGGAGATGATATTTTAGAGATGAGGGTCTTCCGAAAACAACTTCTCTATCTCTTTGATGTAATGGTAAGGTCTACGTATATTTTACCCTCCCAAACTTCACTTGTAAATTTTTTTTACATATATTATTAATGTTGTAGTATGATGATAATGTATCTTATTTTCAAGATTTCAAATCTTATATTTTTAAAAAATTGCCCTATAAATATTCTTTAAATGACCCTATGATGTAAAAATTGTTACTTAGATTCTAAGTCACTGTACTCATTGTCCTATATAGATACATTAATTTATTATAATGTATAGTATTTTATAAAATTGTATGATTTATGAAGGAGCATTTGGCTTTAGTTTTAGTCATAATGTCTCTAAGTATATATTAGGAACAAGATATTCTACCATCCTAAAAATGATGTACTAACCGTTAGAGCAATAAGAAACTAAGTTTATTTGTATTTGTCATGATCCAAGTTTATGGTATTATTTATCGATCCACTTTAATGGTCAACACGATCTCATATGCGAGATTTCTTTAAAAATATAAATTTAAGAAAAAAGAAAATAGACGGCCATTAGTGCCTACTTTCACATTATAAAGGGAAAATAATATTTGTAATCCAAAAAGGAAAATTATTTATAAGCAATTAGTGCCTACTTTCACACTCCATATCTTTTTATTATTCTCGCACGTTTGATGCCATGAGAATATATATATATATATATATATACACACACTTTAATAGTATCTAGAAGGAATAAACAGTAATATAGTGAAATTGTTTGAAGTTTATATAAATACTCTGATGGCATCAAAGAGGAAGAAACTAATCGATAATATCAGAGTATATAGATACCACCAATGCAAAGCTTAGAGTTCAATAAATGAGATTGCGACTTTAATAAATAAAAATACGACTTTAATAATATTCTCTTAGTTGTTTCTTATTTATTACTTAAAAAAGAGTTTAATCCTATATGATACCAACAGGGTATCACTATACGAATGGAATATCGTAGAGATTAAGTTTAGTTTTATATAATACCACTATGTTATCATATACCCACAAAGTATCACAGAGTAGTGATGTCAACATTAACTGCGAAATAAAAAAAAAAAAGAGAAAATGGGATAAAAGCGTAAATAGATTGAAATGAGTTTATGTTTAATAAATAGTTTCATAATTAGATCTATTTTATGTAATTTTTTCTAATATAAAAGTGGTTATTATATTGTCATTGTATATATCTTTACTACATTTGCAAAAAGGCCCATTAATATATCTTAACTATGTATCATAAGTTAGGCAGCTTTCTTGATTTCGATTGTTGGGCCATTTTTGTTTTGGGCTGCACTTTAGCCCAATGAGAAATGTTGCTCGATCCATGCATGCATTTCTTTTGGTTAATAGATAAGACAAAAGAGAATAATAAATTAAGTGAATATTAGGTATATTAGATAACATACCAAGGTAGCATTTGGTTTAATATTGATTATTGCCTTCTATGGATTATTATTAGGAAGGGTGTACATATGATCCTTCAACTTACTAATCGAATATAGTAGTAATAACATATTCAGTAAAATTTTAAAAAAAGTAAAGTGTATGTAAATTTTATTACTATCTCGCGGTACAAAACTTTATTACTATCTCGCAGGGATAGAGACTCTATGTTCAAGTGTAGTAAAATCAAGTATTAAGAAAAAGAAACATAACAACTAACACGAAAAACAATTCAAAGCCTACAAAAAATGAGCAAGAATAATAAAACAGTATGATAATTGACACACAGTAAACAATTGGCGATGCCAAATATCAAACACAAAAACTATAATAACACGTCTAGTTCAAAGTAAAGTAGTGTGAAACATATATGCAAGAAACTGTAACAACAACAAGAAGAAGGTCCGACCACATAAAAAGATGAATAGGTGATATCAGATGCTAAAAGCTAAAGACTGTATGAATAGTCTACAACCAACTAACATAGTACTTTTGACAATCACGAAGTCAAATACTCGAGTAGTCTAGTAATAAGACAGCTCTTGTTACCTACTAATCTTCTACTTTTATCCACAACCTTCATATTTTCTCATTCAAAATTATATTTTCGATAAGCTAAAGATACATCCAAACTTGAACTTTTTGCACTAGTTAAGACTCATTAAATGACACTCCATAATTTTATGAAACCAAACTTTTTGTTAGAATGAATTGAGTCTATTTATCTCACCATAATCTTCGATGATAGAAAGAACTAAAATATTGATGATGGAGCCATAAATGCCTATGCTTTTTTTCATTTTCAAATGAAAAATGTAAATTTAAACCCATAACAAAATCATAAAAGTCAACATCTTCCTTTTTGAAAATTGTAAAAATGACTCCTCCCACTAAAATAAAGAAGATTCTTCACCATTAATTTCCTGCACCAACTATAAGGACCTTCTTTTTATCCTTCCCCCAAATATAATTTTTTATTATTATAAATTAGTTCATCCAACTTGTCTTTATTATCACATAGTGTCCCTATAGATAAGATTGGTCTCTTACATCAGCTAAACATTTATTTATTAAAATGATTATCTAAATAAATTTCTTAATTACCAAACAATAAAATTCTTTTTAATTAACAAGAGGACATAAGACTCTAAGGTACTAGTCAAAGTGTAATTTGATGATAATTTAATTATCACAATTCTAGATAAGTATGTAATTTTTTAATTTTCTTTTTAATTATAATTTGACAGAGAATTTGATCTACTCATGTGCTATGACAAAAATGATGTTATTACTAACCTATAAATCTCGATAAATATGTATTTTTCATTCCACAAAATTTTAACTTTTCATCTATTTTATTTTTTAATATCTTTTGCACCTCGATTTCTTCCTAAAATATAGAAAAAAATAAATAAGAACTAAGGCAAATTGATTTTTATGCCTCTTATAATTTTTCTTTTAGTTATTTGATGAAAATATTATTTTTGCAATTCAAATTGATACAATATATAAATTGCATCTAATGAATATATTTTATGAAGCGTATTCACTAATTATGCATATACTTCTCTATACCATCTTATTTACCAAAATCCCATTTAACACTTTATTGTAAAGAATAATTAATTAAAAGTAAAAATTAAATATCACTTTAACAAAGGTAATTTAATAATAATAAGATATTTTTTAATGTATATGTTACTCCCTCAATTCACTTTTACTATCATTATTTCACTTTTTGAGATTAATTTGACTAAACTTTAAAGCTAAATTTAATATTTAAAATTTAGATAGTTATAACCTATACAAAAAATAATTTAGATGATTGAAAACTATAGAAAAATAATATAAATTATAATCTTTTTGTATTAATATAAATTCGTATAATTTGACCTTAATAATAGAAGTGAACGGAGGGAGCAAATAGTAAACTATGTTTAAATCAAGTTGGGTTGCGCTGGTGGTTAGCTCACTAGGTTACTTAAATAAGTACCGGGGATTCGATTCTCACTTGTACATGCATTAACCAATTGACAAGTGATAAATTCTTAATTAAATCTCAAATTTACGAAAATTAATCCTTTACCTGTCGAGTTAGGATACCTCGGAACAAAAAAAAGAGTAGCCTACGTTTATTGGAACACTATAATCCCCACAATTTTCCCATATATCCTAAAGATTTCAACTTTTCCTTTTGTGTCAACTTTCTTTAGTTTCCTCAGTTCTGAAAACTCCTCTCTTCCCCACAAACCCTTTGCTCCCAAAGCTTTGGTTTTTGGTACTGTCACTCTTCTTTTTCTCTGTAATCTTGTGTTTTTTTAATGATTCTTGATTCATAAGACTTTTGCTTGTTATTTTCATGAGTTTTTCTTATATGGGTATGTTTCTTTTTTGCATAAAAGTTAAGTCTCATTGTTCTTTTGGGCTTTTTGCACCATTTTGTTTTTTGGGGTATGTTCGTTTTTTTGTGATCAATGAGTATTTGCATGTTATGGTTATGGTGTTTTTGGTGGAAGTGTAGTTATTTTCAATTGCCACCCCTGTTTAGTATTGAGTTTGCTTTGATGGTGACTTGATTGATTGTATTATTTGTTGAATCTATCTATTTAGGGGGGAAAAGATTGTATCTTTTTAGTTGCTTCAGTGGCGGACTCAGTATTTTCATCAAGGAGTTCATGCGTTTAGAACATGGGTGGGTGATGTTTAGAACACCTTTTTGTATCAAGGGTATTCAACAATATATATATCTATATTTAACCCATATATTGGAAAGTTTTCCGACAAATAGTGTTCATCTGAGGACCCTTGGGTGAATGTAGCTCCGCCCCTGCTTCGATTTGTTTGTCTGGTTTTGATTTGTCACGAAGTTTAAAAAGGTAAAGAATGGTTTTGAATCTTGTTCCTAGTGGAAAATTTGAAAAAAGAGTTATCGAGAATAAGATAAATTGAAATGGATTTTTGAATCTTGTATTAAGAGCAAGAAATTGGGAAAAAAAAATCTACTTTTTTGGTTGTGATTAGTGATTCCCCTTTCCCATGGTCATTATTGATTTTTGGCCTGACATGTTTATTTACAGTTTAGTGTTTAGTCCTGTTTGCTTATGTATAGCTTTTAAAGAGAAATCTGGCTACTGGTTTTAGAAGGGAATTGCTAATGGAAGGTTGAAGATTTATGTTACAAATTGAAGAAACATCATGGGTTCAGTTTGTTGCTGTTTCAACGTTCCGGATGTTGGAGGGAATGCTGCCCCGAATGATCAAAATCATAGCTCCTGCAAGTGCTTCAGTTGCTGCTTTCAGAACTTAATTCATAAGGTGCCTGTCCAAAGTGATTTTCTTTCTGCCACGAAATTTAGTATATTTTGGTCTTATAATGTTTGGATGGTGCACCAAAGCATTTAATGTTTCACATTGATTATATCGAATGCCCCTATGCCGCCTAGCTGATTCCACCTTATCAGTTTTCAATGGATGAGTGATGGCTAGATTCTTAAAATCGCGTTGAATTGATGTAGTTATCACATTGTTTGTATCAAATCCCCCTGCCACCTGCTTATACTATCTTATCAGTTTTCAATGAATAAATGAGGCTAGATTCTTAAAACCGTGTCGAACTGATGTGGTTAATGAAGCAGTTAGACCACCAAACTCAACTAACCATAACACCAATGAATATTTTAGTATGTCAGGTGAAGTTGTTTCCAAGGAAACGTTTCAACTACCTGAAAGAATTTGGGAGTTAACCTACCTTCCTGTTGTGCAAGGAATGATGTAATTCTTTAGAATTCCAAAACTGAAAAGATTCGAAATTATACAAATGCTTGCATTAGGGTAGGCAGTCTACATTACACCCTTGGGGTGCGGCCCTTCCCCGGACACTTCTAAGGCGGGTTGTTTTGTGCACCAGGCTGTCCCTTTTTACTAATGTGAAGGATTTGCAGCATCTTCTATCCTTGCTTAATCTACCACATACTGTTTAGTTATGGATACCTGTTTGGCTTTTAAGCAACTAATAATTCAAGATTAGTCGCTATTTTCTTTTCGTGTTGTTTATAATGTATATGAACGATGATGACACTTGATTAAACTTTCTATGTCATGATTTACAAGCTCATAAAACAGCAAATTCATAGAATACCAGAAACTATTTGCCTGGGGAAAACTGATTGAACATGAGATGCTAATGCGACTACTCATCGAACTTGAACAAGTCTAAAAACGGAAAAGTTTTGTTGTACGTGAAGAGAAGGGGAATCTACCACAGAAAGAATTCGTTGACTTGGATCTATTGATCATTGTTGCTAACCTGGAACGTTCTAATTATACTTGTAGTAGCAGAGATCATGACTAGATTCTAGCCTCGCTTCTTCTTTGCAAAATGATTCATTTTTGCTTTGGCTTTGTGGAGGATATGAATCGGGGTACTGGATTAGTAGGTAGCAGTATGTTGTCTTGTTATCCTCCATACTTGTAGTTGTAGTATTGCTCTTGTAGTTTCTTCTCTTTCGTTTTTTATTATTATTTGTTGTTTCTTGTACTTCGACCATCATATTATTTTGTTATTACTGTAGTCCTGTTGCTATCTTCTTTTTCTGTTACTATGTGCTATTTCTTGTCTTCTGTTCTTTTTTTGGACTGCTTTGGACTGTTTTTTCCTTGAGCTGAGGGTCTAGCGGAAACAACCTCTCTACCTCTACCTCTGTGGTAGGGGTAAGCCGGTAAGGTCCGCTAACACTCTACCCTTCTCAAATCCCTCTTTGTAGGATTATATTGGGTATGTTGTTGTTAGATGCTAACTTTTTGCAAAACGCTGACTGGTCCTTATCATGATACCGACTTTAAAGTATTACTTGTCATCGTCAGTGTGGAACCATATTTGGCCAAGCACAAGAAACTGCAAGGACTTCAGCTAATCAAGGCCTGTCATCTTCGACTGCTGTAGTTTCCACAAACAGTTCATGTAATACAATTAGGTCTCAGGATAGAGGTTTACCAAATAGTGCTGCTCCAAGACAGCTTCAAATGCAAGAAGATGTTGCATTTAGACGTCAGGACAAAGGAACAACTCATTCACGAGTTGAGCCGGAACCAGATATAGATGTTGATATTGAAATAACACAAAAGCTTCTAAAAGCAGACAAGCTGCTTAAATCAGAATGTGCTAATCAAGGTCCGTCATCTTCGACTGCTGTGGTTTCCATCAACAGTTCATGTAATACAATCATGTCTCAGGACAAAGTAATAAGTCATTCACGAGTTGAGCCCGAACCAGATATAGATGCTGATGTTGAAATAAGACAAAAGCTTCTAAAAGCAGACAAGCTGCTTAAATCAGACTCTGCTAATCAAGGCCCGTCATCTTCGACTGCTGTGGTTTCCATCAACAGTTCATGTAATACAATCATGTCTCAGGATAGTGGTTTACCAAATACTGCTGCTCCAAGACAGCCACAAATGCAACAAGATGTTGCATTTAAACAACAGGACAAAAGAACAAGTCACTCACGAGTTGAACCCAAACCAGATGCTGATGTTAAGATAACAGGAAAGCTTCTAGGAGCAGACACGGTGCTTAAATCAAACTGTGACAGAGGGTCTAAAGAATGTCGCCCGGAGTCCCCTAAGAAGAACTATTCATCAATGATGGTGACTGGAGTTCAATATGAAGTTTCCTCATCAGAAGATGAGGATGTATGTCCCACATGCCTCGAAGGTAGCTGACATTATTTTACAATTTTGTGATTGTAAAGACCTATTTCAGCAGCAACAGATTGACAAAAGAGACTGCTCTAAGATTTTAAGCAAATTTTTAGCTGCAAAGTTGGATGATTCTCTTGATCTGCCTAATAAGTCAAATGACAATATTTTTTATTTTTTTTGCAGAGTATACACCAGAGAATCCCAAGATATTAACGAAGTGTTCTCATCATTATCACCTCAGTTGCATATATGAGTGGCAGGAGAGAAGTGAAAAATGTCCAGTTTGCGGAAAGGCAAGCTTTTCTTATTTTTCAGATTTTAAGTTACTCTGGTGCATTGCAAGTCTGCAATTTCTTATTTGCTGCGTAGTCAAGTTAAGATCTTCAACAAAAGGAGGCAAAAGTATTGTTAAATAACTAATTCTTTATCATCGAATTGCTAGATTTGCATTTTCTCTTTCAGGACTAGCTTCCATTTTCTGAATGATCAGGCCTCTAACCGTAATATATAAAGTTTTATCCACATCGTTCATTACTAGTTGACAATATGTTTCTGTTCCACCGAGGACTTTATGTGGCACATTATTATACTCCCTCTATCCCAAGTTATGTGTCACACGTTCCTTTTTAATATGTCTCAAAAACAATGTCATACGTCTTTATTTAGAAATAGTTCAACTTTAAATTTTCCATTTTTCCTTAATGAGATGATTTATAGCCATACAAATGTCTATGACTTGTATGTAGACTAGATTTCAAATGTCTTTCATTTTTTCGTCAAGTTTGTGCATAGTTAACTACCACCACATAAATTGGGATGGGTAGAATGCCAGCGTTGTCAGTATATAGCGGACATTGGTTCAAAATAAAGTCTTGTTATCTGAAAGTGACAGCAGTGTAGGTAGTGAACGAATACTCACTCAATCAGATGGCTCAATTGTATTTGAGCCACTATATATACGTGTTAAAGTGGCTCATATATCGTTGATATATAAAAGCTTATTCTGCAATGTGGTATCTCTAATCTGCACACTTTGATTTCCTCAATAGTTCAGTCGAGTTTTTTTAGGCTTCATTTCTCTTAACACTTTGATTTGGTCACGCAGTTGATGGAATTCGAGGAGACAAATTGATGATCAGAGCTGAGGAGAAGGAGCTTAAACGAGACGAATAACAGACGTAGATGTGAAGATTTCCTGCAACGTAGTAAGGCGTACATAATTTTTTTTAACCACACTGGTCCCCTGACATCCACAAAGGATTGAAGATTAACGTGATAAACAATTGAGATAATTTTTGCTTCTCCTTGAACCTTTTCTTTAGTGCTTATAGTTTTTGCTGCCACGGGCTCTTTTGTGGGCGTTTTATGGAAAGCTAGTGAGACCAACTACTTGTGCAGCTGTGCTAAAACGAGGGAGGACTGTCCATCCCCTCGGGTTTAGGCTCCCGTGAGTGAGATTTCTGCTCATTGTAGTTACCTTCGCGGTTTTTCACCACCTGGATAGTACAGGTCCCTGATCAGATAAAGCTGAAATTTAGATGATTGAGTACAGGTCCCTGATCAGATAAAGCTGAAATTTAGATGATTGAAATTATCAGCTTATGCTATCTTTCGGCACTATGGCCTTTACAATCTCAAAGGTTGGTGGCATAACGTTAGAGTTGATTTCTCATATGATCACTCAACTAATAGTTACGTTATTGTTTTTGTTGAATTAAATTAGAGTCGAGAAACAATCGACTCATGTTTTTGCATGATAAACAATTTTATGTTGATTTATTGCAAATTAATTTTTAAAAAATCATCAAATTATGCACTAGCCAACCCTCAAGAATTTCTGGATTATCAAAAAAATTTGGAAGAATTAATTTAAATATCACTCCCTCCCCTGATTAAACTGAAAATAGTAATTCCCCAATGATCAATTTAAAGACACTTATTACACATTTTAAATGCACTATTTTAGAATTATGATCTTTAACAATTAAATTTCAAGTTGTAATAAATCAGTATTTTATTAAAATAATTACATTTATTTTAAATATTATTTTTATATAACTAAAAATATATAAAATGGGATATATTTTCATTTAATGATACAGAAATTATATTCGTCTTAAACCTTTTCATAACAATTTAATACTACAACCAAAGAGATTTTTCTTATTTTTGAAGATACCTTTTCCTTCTATTACATCAATCAGTCGTATTTTTCTCTTTCATCGTAATTATCTCTCTTTTCCCATGCAAGTAGTACACTAGTTTCTCCATATTTCACATCTTTTTTCTGCTTCTGTCCCCCATTATCAAGTGCAAGTAAACAAACCTTCATCTTCTTTGCCCAAATTGGAACCAAAACCCTCACAAGATGCAAGCAAAAAACAACCCATTAGCAACACCCAGGAAGAGTCTTAGATTGGCATCAAGCATAACAGAGATTGAACCACCAACTTTTCACATTTTAATCGAAATTCCGCTAAAGAAAAACTCGTCGGAAAAAGAGAAACAGAAAATAATGATGAAAAATCAAGAAAGATCTGACGATAACCCAACATCACCATCCAGGAATCGAAAAGGAAAACAAAAAGCGATCACGCCAAAAAAGAAGCTGGGGAAACTAGTACCGGCGAAGCAAAGCCCGAAAAAGGATAAGGCCAAGATGACATCATCATCAGATGGTCCATACAAGCCACATGAAGGATCAGACTCAAATTTCAATTTTGTTGAACAACCTCCCTCAAAAAAATTGAGTGCCTCAAAGGGAGAATCCTCAAAACCGAAAAAAACCAAGTTAGTTGCGAAGGTATTCAATTTTTTTTTCTTATTTGTTATTCATTTTTCTCATTTTTTACAAATAATTTTTAGTTTTTAATTTTATCATCTTTCTAAATTTGAGAATTGAAATTGTCTGTATTGCAAAATAGTAAATTTATTTGTATGAATGTACTGTTTATTTAGTATAGTGAGAACAAAAAATTGAAGGTATCAAATTTAGTATCTAGTGTGAAATTAGTATATGTTTCAGTTACGTGTGGTTCAATATGAAATTGGTATGTTTTTTTTTTTTTTTTTTTTTGCATTTTTTTTTGTTTGAAACTGGTATGTGCCCATGTTTAAAATTGGTTTATGTTTTCTTTATGTGTGGTTCAATCTGAAATTGGTATCTTTTTTAGATATATTTCTGTTTAAAATTAGTATGTGCCACTATTTGGATTTGGTATGTTTTCTTTGTGTGTGGTTCAATATGAAATTGGTATCTTTTTTGCATATATTTCTATTTTATAATATGAAATTGATATGATTTTTGTAAATAATTTTCTGTTTAAATTTGAGTTGGTGCCGACCACATCCCAGCAAGACCCTGATTCAAAGTAAGTATCTATAATTCTGTTAACATCTTGTGTTCCTTCTTGATGACAACGAATTTGAAATTCATGACAGTGACTGTGGCCTCTACACATGCATTGTTATTAAGTATATTACCAATGACGTATTTGAAATCCCAAATAAAGATATAGTCAAAGGGTTGAAACAATTTTATGCAATATGGCAAGCACAAGCATAACGATGGCGCCATCAACGAGTGTGAGGTGACCGACAGCATTGCCAGCAAACTCGGGGGACCATGCAGGTTACGAGAAGTTGTATTGAGCCCAACGAAGAAGTAGTTGTCTTTGTTTTTAGTTTTTTTTTGCCATTTTTTTGTTAAGTCGCTTGGACAAGAGAACTACTAGTATGCTTTGATGAATTTGATCACTCAATTTCAATATTCCCAACTGTAGTTCCGTTTAAGATATATGTTTTCAGTTTTTTCTTAATTCTGAAAAAGTTAGTCATATAGTATATACATGTGATATATAAATTTTATATAATGTGTACTTCTTCATCAGTGTTATTATATCCAAAAAATACAGCAAATGAGTATGCATACGGTACTCACAAGCTATGTGATTTGATATATAAATTGAAAAATACATTTTTTATCAAATTATACTGACTTATAATTTATGTGGTGTATACATTTGATATGTATATAATTTAGAGTTTGATAAATAAGCTTAATTTCACATATAATGTAAAGGTCAAATGATTTTTTTTTTTATATATATTTTGTGTATGCATGTTATCAAGGTTCTATTCACCAATAGTTCATGTGGTCTATATAAATTACATATTAAATAAATACCAATGAATTTTACATTATATATGAAGTAATCTCATCTACCAAACTCTAAAATCATATACACATCAAATGTATATAACACATACACTATTTATATATTGATTTTATACACTACATAACTAAACTTTTTTTATGCATATGGTATAACATAAGTCTTAAAGGAACTGCATTCAGAAAATCAATTACATCTCTTATGAATACCCATTATCATGATCCATATGTATATAAAAAGGTGTAGATTTTAAATCAATCTGACTTTCATCCTTCACATGTGATTTATATATAGTTTGTATACACCAATGGTCAAACTACTTTATGCAAAATATATCCATTTACAATATCAATTATATATACTGTAAAATATACCCATTTACATATCAATTGTTTATACCACGAAAATCACAAGCTGTTATAATTTGATAAAAAATGCAACGCTGTATGAAAATGATATAGCTGGAAAAAAAAAACATGAAACAGAAATATAACACTTACATAAAATTTTATTCAAATCTATAGAAAAACAAACATATCTTCGCAATATTCCCAAAAAAAAAAAAATAGAAATACATCGAACTAAAAATAAAACTACTTTTGCGAAGAGGGATACTTTGAGCAAGACTTTCTATTATGATCCTCTCGTTTACACCTTCTTCAAGTGACTTTAGCCCTCTTGAGTTTCTCTTCAATAAATGACTTACGCCGTTCATAAGCTGGTCGTCGATGGTACTACATTTGGTTCAATAACGTACTTTGGTATATCCCATGTGCTCTCGCACGGAAGAGGCTCAGCAGGAATTGCATATGTGTCTCAAAAATTCCTATTGCTGTAATACGTAGAGCAGTAGTCTTCACAGTGCAAATTTCTATCTATGTTCGCGAATCATAGATAATTCCTGCCATTTGAAAATTTATATATCTCCCTGTTATAATTGAAACACACAAAAAAAGAGTTAAAAGCATAAAAAAAATTGAATCTAAAAAGCAAATTAATAAACAAATCACAAAAGCACATTACATACTAAACAAACAAAAAAAAAAAAAAAAAATCAAAATCAGCTAATCTAAAGTGTTCCATTTTTCGTCATGTTGTATTAAAATTAAAAATATATCATCCATTTTCAATGAAACACTATGAAAACAAATTTGAAAACAAAAAATAAATCAACAAGAAAAAAAAAAGAAGCAAAGGTTTTATGGAAAAAAAAACTCAAATTTATTTGAATAATTAAATAACAATCTTAAATAATAATTGAGTAAAATTAGGAGCTAAAAAAGGAACAAACGTACTCTTGTGCAACGATTGAGAATCCCACATTAATTGGGATTGTTAATCATGGAAACAATCCCACTTTAATTGGAAACTAAATAAAAAAACAATTAAGAATTTTATTTTTCAAAACTTTTTTCGTTTTTCTCTTTTTTTAGAAACAAATAATTTTTTTCCTTAATTTGCTATAACTTGCGACTAATCCATTGCTAAAATCTGAAACTCTATATCTACTGCTAAGACTCGTAATAAAGTATTTAATATTTGTTATTTTAAAAATTTATTCTAATATATATATATGTGTGTGTGTATATATATATATATATATATAATATAACATGTATATGATCATGTATATTTGTTCTGTGATGTATGTATATTGACTAAGATAGATAAATCAGGGGCGGATCTATGTGGTACGTTTCAAGTGCACGAGTATCCATTGACCTGGAAAATAATTTTGTATATCTATGTAGAAAATATGCAAAATATATATAAATATAAAGATAAGTATCCAGTGAACAAGAAATTCCATGGATGCTTTGATTGTTTTTGCCTTCCTAAGACTCAAAACAAGTGTTACTGATATCAAAAATTTATCAAGTTCTCAAATAAACCACCAAATGACAAGACAAAATTGCAAAATAGTAACAATACATAATTATATTAACAACAATTCAAAGATAGAATAAACTAGCTAATAAAAGGAACTTAATTCCCTTCCATTTAGAAAGGTTTAAGGAATTAACATTCTTCAACATTGATACAAATACATTAATAATAAGGTTCTATAAAAATATTAAGACACTCAATATATATAAATATATATTAGGTTCCACATAAAGTTTTGATAGCAAAGAGTGAATTTCATATATGTTTATTCATGTTGTAAAGTGGATATAATGAATCAAGATTAAGGTCAAGCTCATTCCTCCTTGCTTCTGCAGCTTCATCTGGGTAATTACCTCTAATAAAAAATAAATTAGGAATTAGTGAAACAATCAAACAAGTAATTAATACTGAATTAACAAACTTTATGGATAAAAGAAATTTAAATGTTACTAAGCATTCATGAAAAACCATGAGTCAACTGGCCTTGGTAGATAATTTTGAAATATCATTTTTCAGTTTGAAAACAAAAAATATATTTTTTTCTGTTCACACAGTGAAACATGGTTAAACAAAAAGATTAGTTCATAATCATATTGAAGTAAATATTATTTCAACAATAAGATTAACAATGAATTCTGCCTCAGTCGGAAAATTATAATGTATATACGTGACATGTAACTTAAGATAAGAAGTCCCACATTCGCAAAACATATGAGAGATACTTCGTGTATAAGTAAGCAGGTCTTATTCACCAATGATATGTTTTAAAGCTGTGCAAATCTAAGATTAATAATGAACCCCCTCAGACGGAAAATTATACTATATATATGTGACACTTCAGCTTAAGATATAAAGTCCCACAACGATAAAACAAATGAGAGATGCAAGGTGGATAATATTAGTAAGCAGACCTCATCTACTACTAATATATTTTAAAGCTGTGTGAGTACGTCTAAGACAAAAGAGGAGAATATCTCTAGCAGGCTAGACTATTTCTACATAGATTAATATTATTATTTTTTCTCTATGCGTATACGAAATTTGAATATTCTTAATAAAACTTCTGACTCTATCGATGAATAATCATGTGTATCCTGTTATAGAGGAAGAAAATTACCCAATGTTAATGCATGGATGTGGTTGTAAGAGGAAAGATGTTGAAGTAGAAACTTGATTATTTTGGTGGTGCCATTCACCTTGCTGCTTTACTATCTTATCCTTCTCCTTGAGCTGTTTACAAGCAATTAAAAAGTAAAAATTAATAACCACTTAATTTGATCCATTAAATGCTATTTTTAATTTGTGGAGAATTTGAAGTGTAAAGTATGTTTTAAATGTTGAAAATTTTGCTACTTCATGAAAAAAAACTTACAATAAAGGTAATTCATGTCTAACTTAAAATTCTATATGTATTATGCTATGTACGATAAGTGTGCTTATTTATTCAATTTAATTTGAATTTAAATATTTATTCATGTAATCTCAAACTTAAAGAACATAGTGTGAATTAAAATCAAATTAAAAAATACATTTATAAATTATGCCCGAATAAATAACATGAGAAGATCTTACCTTCTTGGTTAGCATGTTATTCTCCTCTTGGATAGCCCTTTCCTATAAAAACATAGAGAAAAACATTGCACTCAAAGCATCAATCAAGATTCAATGATTATTACTTTTCTTTTCATTCAATTTATGTGATGGTGTTTGAGTGAATTTTTTTTAAGAAATAAAAAAAAAATTTCTGAAATCGTCTAGAACAAGACACAAACATCTTGATGGTATAAATTATTTTATAGAAGGTAAAATAAGAATTTTAAAGTTAAATTGTTTATAAAGATAAAAGTATATATATGATTTTTTGGCATAATATATAAACATGCCCTTTCATTTGGCTTCAACTGCTATTTATGCCGTCTAACCTTGAGGATGAACAAATAGGCACTTAAACTTGTATAAAATTGAACAAATAGGCACATATGTCCTATGTGACTTCCTACGTTTATTATGTCGCGTAGGACGTATTTGTTCATTACTTGTTTAATTTTATACAAGTTTAAGTATCTACTTGTGCATAACCAAAGTTGAAAAATATAAATGTCAGCTGAAATTTAGTTAAAGAACATACTTATGTATTATACCTTTTTCTTGAACCAATTTAAAATACATATATAATAACAATATATCATATAAAATTTCACAAATGAAATTTAGAAGAATAATATGTACGTAGTCCTTAATTAGCAATACCTTTTTCTGCAGTTCAGAGATTGATTCATGCATGAGTTGTTTCTGCAACACAAAAATATATGATATTACAAAAAAAATAAAAAAAAATATGCAAGAAAGAAAGCAAATGGAAATTATCCAAATTAATGAATAAATTTGGCCTAATTGTACATATTAGTAACTCAGCAAATAGTAATTAGGCCTAATTGTACAACATACTCAGCAAAATCCCACAAGTGGGGTTAGGGAAGGATAAAATGTATGCAGACCTTACCACTTTCTCATAGAGGTAGAGAGACTGTTTCCGAAAATATAGCAGATAATAATGACAGATATTATTAGCTTTCAACTTAGTGATGGTCAATTTCACTAACTCAACTATAATAATGTCTTAGTCTCAAACAAGTTACGTATAATTAAAAAAAATAAAGATGGAAATTAACCTTTCGCGATCGAATTAGCTTAAGAGCAGAATCAAGCTGTTGTTCCAAGTTTTGCAGGTCTTTCAAGCTCATTGAATCAAGATCTTCTCCCATATAATGCCTGAAAAATATTTTTTTTAAAATGTAATGGAAAAACTGTATGGTTAAGGGTGTGTTTGGTATAAAGAAAAACATTTTCTTGAAACAAAACAAGATTTCTGATGTATAATCTAGTGTTTCCCAAGTAAATAAAAAAAATTACATTATGGGAGACAATAACTTCGAATATCACTTATGAAATTTTTTTTTTTACTCCTAATAGAAAAATCATTTTCTTAAAAGAAAATAATTTTCAAAACATATTGATAGAGGCAGTCAGACGGATGTACCATTATAGACTATGTTGGATTATTAAAAAATAGTATATTTTTGAAAATTCTAACTCAACGTCGAAAGTGAAGAGTCTGTCCAACTTAGATTTTTGGTGGACAATTGAACCCATGATTTTAGGCGCGGTGTGAGAAATCTTACTAAAATTAATAAATAATAGACATGAACCATAAAATTTAAATTCTGAATTCGCCTCTACATAATGAAATTTAAAAACCATTTCCAAATAAATATTTTCTTCCCTACCAAACACATCTTAAATTGAAAAATTAAAAAGCATATTCCTTGATGGAATTAATTAATAAGCAATTATATATATTTTACTTGTGGTTCCTTTGCAGGAGATCAATTCTAGCCTTGAGTTTAGTATATTCCAAGCTCCAGTTTTCCTGCACCTATATTTTAAATTATACAAATACCAATAAATCATCTTGACAATAAAAAAAAATCACTAATATTACAATAATGTATACAGTAAAATTTCGCAAGTATGATCGAAACCTGACATGCATCCATCTTGTAAAGTTATTCGAGAGTTCCAATAGACCCTCAATTTAAATGAAACATTGTAAAATAGATTTGAAGTGAAACTAAAGTAGTGAAAAATTCATGTTGAATATAAAGGAGAAAGGAGTAGAAGCAACATAAACTAATACGATAATTGAATAAAAGGTAAAATATCACAAATACTACATACCTTATTCATATATAGTTTAAGTAATATACATCATCATTCATCAAAGTAAAAGAAGTATTTTTTACACGATGAGACATCAAGTAACTCGACATGATCAGATCATCTTCACATGTTATATATAATAACATAGTTTATTTTCAAGATTGTAAATCTTAAACTTCAAGACTTATCAATAAATATCATTTGAATGACTTGATGCTAATGCTATTAAAAGTTATTTACACTAATTATGTATACAACTTAAACTCGAAAATATTTAATTATTTTAACTAGGTCATACCAGTGATTCAGAATTATTTGCAAGCAAACGTCTCTCTGCATATGAGTATCTCTCATATCGTTCAAGAATCTGTTCCATACTGTTTAAGAGAGAAAACAAAAGGAAAATCATCATTAATTTTTATTCTCTATTAAATAAAAGTCTCAATAATAGTCAAGAATATTACCTTATAATATATTATACAAAGTTTAAAAACAATAAAATAATCTCACAATTTTAGTACATTATCCAATGAAATTGTTATCCCAAATTCCATCAATCAAGGACAATAAATATTCCATCAATATGATTGAAGATGATATTCAATGTAATTCTTATACATAATAAATTGTGATATTAATATATAATACTAATATTATTTTGCACGGTTTTAAAATGTCTCACTAATAAATAAGGCTTGTTTACTAAATATATACTCAGTATCTCTCCTGTGTTTTGTCGATAAGAAACTTCTATCTAAAGATGGGTTTTTATGTTTGCTTAAACTAAAAACATCATAAAGACCACCAAAGGATATGGTGCAGTGAATGAGACTGCTTCTTCCTTAACTAGATGTTTCGAGTTCAATCCCTGAGAATGAAAAGATTCTTGATAGAAAGTGCTTTCCCCAAAAGGAGTCCTACGCAGTACGAATTCAAATATAATCGAATTTCAACGTGGACATTGAGCAATGAACATGAAAAAAAACATCATGAAGAGAGTACATTATTGCATGTTGGGGAAACCTCATAAATCAAATTTTCAGTACTATAAAATTAGTAAATGCTTATTGGAAAGTGTTATTTTTAGGGTACAATGATCAGATAATCTCTAAATGTCAGTTCTTTCATTTTTTACTGTATGTAAGAAAAAGTATCTAGGTACTCCAATATACTCGTCTAGTTTAGATTTACTAGGTATACAAATATTTTTTTAAAAAAATAAAAAATTTCAAAGTTGAAATTATGTTTGAATATGTGTTTCATTGTTAAAAAATGTTGAGATTTTGTGATTACAAAAAATATACACTTAAAAATTGATTCATGAAAACTCATCTACAAAAACTAGACCAAAAAGAAAAATATAATGTAGAACTAAATAATTTAAAAAAAAAAAACTCATGCCAAATGAATCTTTAAGTTAAATCATTTTCTAAGTTGGGAAACTTTTGTTCTATTTATGATGGGAAACTTTTGTTCTATTTATGAAAAAGATTAATAAAAAATTCAAATAAACTATATAACAGCAGAGAGTAATATCTTTAGTTGATGTTTGATGATAAATTTTATTATTTTTATTTCAAAAAAAGAGATCTAATTTAATATGGTACGAAGAAAATATAAAAGATTTTTCGATTTTATGGTCCTAAGTTAAAGTAATATTAAATATATTAAATATTATTTAATTTTGTGATCTTAAACCTAACACGTAAAAAATTAAATTAAATAATTTCAATAAAAGAAAGGGGTCCTTTTTAAAAAAAAAAAGACTAAAAAGAGAGTAGGTGAATTTTTTTAAAGAAAAGAAGTAAATATTTTTCACTTCGAATAGAATTTATGGAGTTGCATTTGGTTAAACTTTTGCAAAAAAAATAAATAAAAAGAGTTAGAATATTACAACAACATATCTAATATAGTACTATGCAACGATGTTTAGAGAAGTTAGTGTGTACGTAAATATATCAGAGATGATATAAAGAGATTCTTTCTAATAAATATAGAGAGGTTATTTCTAATAAAAATCATAATCAAGATACATAAAACAACAACAACATACCCACTGAAATTTCATAAGTAGGGTTTAGGGAGGGTGAAATATACGCAGACTTTACCACTACCTCAATGAGATAGAGAGGTTGTTTCTAGGAAATCCTTGCTCATCTAAAAATCAAGCTATATAAGCTGAAGATACTAGATATGGAAAAAAAAGGAAACAAAAAAGGAAAAAAAGAAAAACAACTAATAATGAAAAGCAAATGATAGTATGTAAATACGATAAAAGTAAACATATATAAGACGAATAATGACAATACAAAACATAAAGATATGAGTACTCCTACTAACTTACAAGGCTATACGTCGACCTACCCGGCCCCAACAGATTATCCTATTTTTCAAATTTAGATCTTTCATGACCGAATACTGATTTTTAAATATAATGAAAAAAATTATTCCAAAACAATTTGAATAAATTTTATGACCAAACATATACTTAATTAAGTTAATTGTATTTTGTTGTGTCTGGTTTATTGGAACTATCAAGTGTCTTTAACTAATTATTGGAACTAGAGAAGTAACCCTAAGTTCAGAACTTCCTGTATCATTTCCTATGTACTTTCAAAGGGGGAAAAACAAAGCAAAATAAAAAATAATAATTAAAAAAAAATTAAACTATGATGAATGATGTACACATTATTTATTCAAAAATGAACAATCATATGATTACTAAACCTTAAAATATCTTAATATTCATCAATTGAGTTCTTCAAGAATGAATTCTAAACAAATTGAAGGAAAAAAGAAAAATAAATAAATTGAAAAAAAATTTATTAATCCATAAAAATCTGTTCTTTTCTCTTTTTTCATCTTATTAATATTAAAAAGATTTTTCCTACTAAAGGAAGTATTAAATTGAAGGAAAAATATTTATTAATCCAACAAATTGTGTTTTTTTCTCATTTTCATCTTATTAAAATCAAAAATAATTTTTTCCTACTAAAGTTAGTATTTTATTGATAGAAACAGTAGAATAAATAATTATTGTATATCAAAGAAAATGGATTTTATTATTATTACTAAAAAGGAGAGAAAACGATTATGAAACAAGAGAGCTAACATCTTCTTTTCTGCGATAAGATAAAATAATGGCCAATTAATTAATAACTAATATTTTGTATGGAAGAAAAACATAAGTTGTGTACATAAATTAAACACCACAAAAGGATAAATTATATTATAAAAAATAAAAATCTTAAAAGTTTGTTATTTTATTTTTTTTATCATGAGTTGAGTATATTTTTTTTGTCAAAAAATAATTCAAACGTTCATATATTCTATCTTCTTTAGATTATACCATATATATTATAAACAATTGAAAGTTTAAGTCAATCAAAGGAATTCAAAAGATAAGAAGACCAATTTTTTCTTCATAATTAGTTTCCTCTATTACAAATATTATTTCAATTACACAGTCCTTTTCATAAAATTACAAAAATGATGTTTCTACAAAAGGAAATCTTGAAACTTAAGTCAAACAATGAAGATGGAAGTAATCTTGAAAGTTAAGCCAAAAAATAGCAAATTAAACAACTATAACTCAAATAAACTAAAGTAATTTTTTTTTTAAAAAAGACAAAAATCATGAGTTTTTTTCACTAATAATGAAACTCTCTAAGAAAACAAGATCAATTTTAATTTCTTCCATAACTATATATAGAAATATTATTTTGTTCAAACAAAAGATTTTTTGTTTCATACA
The DNA here is from genome assembly GCA_000787875.1 of Solanum virginianum. Classification (NCBI taxonomy): domain Eukaryota; kingdom Viridiplantae; phylum Streptophyta; class Magnoliopsida; order Solanales; family Solanaceae; genus Solanum; species Solanum virginianum. Next base: position 22,357 of record DF360375.1, on the reverse strand, counting down.
ACACAAGATAATTTTCGTACAAAAGAAGATCTATTTTAATTTATTTATTACAAAATTAAAAAAGAAAAAAACTTACCAATGAAGATGGAAGTCATCTTGAAAGTTGAGTTAAAAAAATAGCAAATTAAACAACTATAACTCAAATAATCTAAAGTAAATTCAAGAAAACAAAAATCATTTCACTAATAATGAAACTCTCTAAGAAAAGAAGATCAATTTTCTTCCATAACTATATGTTAGAAATATTTTTTTTATGCAACAACAACATGAAATCTCACAAGTGAGGTATGGGAAGGTAAAATGTACGCAAACTTTACCACTGCCTCACAAAGATAGAGAGGTTGTTTGCGGAAGACCCTCAACGCAAATGCATCAGGCCCAAGATAATTTTCATACATAAGAAGATGAATTTTAATTAATTTATTACATAATTTAAAAAAAAAAAAAACTTACCAAGAATCAGAAGAATACTCAAAGATCTTTCCCTTTTGAGAGAAAACAATTAAAGCAACTTCAGCATCACAAAGAACTGAAATTTCATGAGCTTTTTTCACTAATCCACATCTTCTCTTTGAAAATGTTACTTGTCTATTTATTTTATTTTCTATTTTCCTTAATTCAACTTTCCCTCTTCCCATCTTCACAAAAGAAAAAAAAATATAATTATTATTATAAACTGCACTTCTTTTTTCCACAAAGAAAGAAATATGACCTAAATATGGAAACCCTGATATTATATTTCCCCTCACAACAAACCCTAGTTACTATTTCACAACAATGAAAAAGAAAAGAAAAAGTCATAGATCACATCTAATTTTAAAAGGAAAAAAGTACACCCCACTTGTTCTTTTTTCTATTTGTTTTTTTATTTTTATTTCTTTCTATTTTATCGATCTTAATTTATGTGGCACTAGATCGGCATACTGATTCTAAAAATAGTATTCTTTCCATTTAATAATAGTTGTTTACTATTGACTTAACATAGAAATTAAAATGCAGTAAATGATAGAAAAATGATTATAATTAATGATAATGATAAATTAGGAACTGAGTGCAAAATGATTTCGTGATTTCATAAAGTAGACGAATATTATTGGATATTTATTTATAATTAAAGATGAACAGAAAGGAATGATAAATTTTAATAATACATTAGTTCTAAAGACACTTGATAGTTCCAATAAAATAACTTTAATAATTATCCGAACACATTTTTTCCCTTAAAATTTGGCTAAACACATCAATTTCCTTAAATTATCATTTTTCCCCTTCAAAGTTTGCCAAACTAAGAAATTTATAATTATAATGTTTTTATATAATTTTTAAAAATTTTAATTTTTAAAAATCAGATTAACATAATTTAATCTATTCTAAAATAAAATTTTGAAAAATAAAAACATGACAATTATTTTTAAATAAATTTAAAAAATATGTAAAAATAAATTAGGACAAAAGTAAATAATTTCTTTAATAGAGTAGGTTAGAATAGGTGTGGAAAAAGGTGTAAATAATTAAAAAATTACTGTTGAAGTGATGTTTAAATAGAAAACAAGATGGTTTTTAATAATGTGGTGTCGAGTTATGATTGGTTGAAAAAAGAACAATAATGTGGTATTCATTTTTGTATGGTGGATATATCATGTCTCTCACAGATTTTTAAGATAATGTTCTGTGCCTTATGCTATATTCTGTCTTTTCTAAACACTATTCATGGTTACATTTGTTTTTTTTTTAAAAATATAATTAAATATTATTCACTTTTTTTTCTAGATTTTTAAAAATTAAATATACATTTTTTTTATATCCCTTCTCTCTTTTTTTTTATTTCCAAGGTATTCCTACAGCCGGCAATCGTGAGATAAATCTATCGTGAGACTGTCAGCGCATTAAGCGGTAAGGAACTGGCCACAAAATTTTTTTCATTCACCAGGGATGAGGATCGAACTCCCAACCTCTTACTTAAGGAGTGAGGTGCTGAACCACCACATCAACCCTTGTAGTTTATATCCCCTCTCTCAATTTGTAGTAATGAGTAAAATCATATAATTTGACTAACTTATCTGAAACATACAATTAAATCTGTTTTAAAGGAATAAATCACATAATATCATAGATTGGAGCTAGTGCTACATATATTTTTTTTTAATTTGGATATTTTTAAGATTGAGTTGCGTTTGATTATAATTTTTGCGAATAATATTTGATTGTTTGAATATGATTTAAACATGAATTCTAATTTAAATGAGATGATTTCATAAAATATTTTTTAAAATAGGGTAAATTTTGAAACAACGATTTTAATTTATCTTTTAACGCTGATTTTCAAATAAAGTTAAAAAAAAATTTAAAAAGCAAATACTTTTCATGTCCAGAGGAGTTATTTATATGATATTTCTGAGTACTTAATTTCATATGAATTCAATATTTTTAAAGTGGTGTATAAATTTAAATTTTTTTTACAAATATGAATTCATAATTAAATATATAATAATTAATATTTTAAAAAATTCACATGTTAAACTTATAAAAGTTAAATTCTAAATTCACTTATGTTCAAGTCGATCTATAACATAGTACATAAGAAAAATGCAACTTTAACAATGACTTTTATTGATTCATTTCTAATCTTAAATTATTTTTTAAATTTGAGTTTAGTTATATATATAGAAGGGTTTAACTAAATTTGGCAAGAAATCATGTGATTATATAAAGTGACAACTTGACTAACTTTTGGGGGTTGGGGGGCAAGAGGAATAGGTGATAAAATGATGGAAGGAAAATAAATAACGTAATTAGGCAAACATATGATATATACATTTAAATTATACAATTATAGTTTAAAAAATTACAAGTTATAATTATAATTAGGGTTTTATTATTATTTTTTCTCTCCTCTCTTCCTCTCTCTCGCCTATCTCTTCTCTCTTTGCAGTTTCTTGCTAGATATACAATTACATATGTATATTAGCTACACATATATAATTATTTGACAGATATACACATACAATTTGACAAATATACATATATAATTTGTCTTTCTCCTCCCTCTCTCGATCTCGTTTGTGATCTCTCTCCCCCTCCTAATCAAATAGTCGAGGTTATGCCATGTAATTATGTAAAATATAGCTATTTGACTATACTAAATTTCAAGCCTAAACTATATATGAAAATTCTCCGAAATGGAATGAACTTCAAATTGGTTAAGGACAACAATTTTGAGCTCTTTAGAAAGCTCAGATAATTTTTATTTTTTAAGCTAATTTTTTAGATGTGAATTAAATTTAGAATTTAATTTCACATAATATTATGATCAGATTTAATGCAATGTGGACCTTCTGGATCTTGGACAGTTGCAAATCAATTAAAAGACCTTTGATTCATGAATGTGCATGTATAAATGAATTTTTCGGAAACGAAATTATATAAAATTATTTGAGTTCATAAAATTTATTATGTGTTCTTAAGGAATTTAGTTTTCTCATTGTATTCGAGGTTATGGATTATTTCCTTTCAGGATAAAATGGATATACCTGTTAAAGAAGTAGCGGTACCTCAAATTTCAGTAATTTTAGCGAACTCAAATAAACAACAACGAAATTACACAAAGACTGTACTTTTATTTGTAAGAAAATATATGGAGAAGAAGAAAATTCAATGATAAAAAATGAGAGAAAACTTCTCTATTTATAGCCAATAAATGGTGCTTATTGGAAAAGTCACAACCATCTAAAAAAGACACAGTCTTTTAGAAAGGTCACCACACTTCAAAAAAAATTATGACCCTTTAATTAGAAAAGTCATAGCGTTCCAAAAAAGTCGCAGCCCTTCATTTCCATTCATACATCTAAAAACCCAACATATGCAATATCCATCTTTGCCTAGGTCATGTTGTTACTTGCATTATTTTGTTCTAATTTTTCTTTTCTTACAGAATATTTTATCATTATTTTAGTATTTGTCATATTTTTTTTGGATGTGTATTGATATGCTTTTTCTTGAGTTAGATGGTTTATCAGAACCAATTTCTCATCTTCAAAGTTAGGAATAAGATTTGCATACATTCTAATTTCTTAGACATCATTTATAGAATTGCACTTAATATATTTTTTATTGTCATTCTAAACCGTATTAATTATATCGAATTAAATTAAAAAAATCAAACTAATAAAATCGAGTTTTTCAACCTTGAATTTTTGAATTTTCTCAATTTGGCTCCAACAACACAAAGGGAAAGGAAGTAAATAATAATTTTCCTTTGACTTCTTACACATATAGTGTTGTTTGCGATACTCTTCTTGACAATAAATACATGACAAGATATATATATATATATATATATATATATATATATATATATATATATATATATGTCATAAATACTATTTACATAATCCAAAATGCTTGCTAGCTAGCAAGCTAAACATTTAAATAATGTAGGTTTTTCAAATATTGAAGCTCTATTTTTATTTTTATTTTGAAATATAGTAATAAATAAGTTGTACAAAGTAAAACCACATTTCTTTCTCCATGCTCCAAATTCAAATCATCCATCCATGTACAACTCCAGCAGCATCATGTGTTGATGGTGCTGCATGTTCCGGTGGTACGCTATCGTACCTGTAACTGAATCGATAATATAACTACGTCTCAGTCCTAAGCAAGTTGATATGCATGTTTGTAATATATACTACACGTTTCACCAACAAGATAGAAAAGGTCTTGTCTCTTTTTTTTCCAAGAAAAGTCGACTTTTTAACATTATCTTATATTATTAACAATTGAGTTGACTATCAAGAAAGACTCAACATTCAGGTGAATCACCCCATAATATGGTATGTAATGAGTTTAGTATGGCCCTCCTTATAAAGAGGTCAACAAGTCAAGTTTCACTACAATTACTTGACATACATTTAAAATAAAATAGTATTAATATCTTTTTTTTCAATTGGGTATAAATGGCTTCAATTATCCCTACACTTCCTCAATTAGTTAATAATCGACATATTTTATTGTATTAATATGTTCTATATGAGCTAAAAATTTATCGGAAATAAAGTTTCCACCTTCACAGACAATTGACCGAGGGCTTCACTTAAGGCACACTCAACATATACAATCCAACCCCAAATCCTACTTGTAAGATTACAATCAATATGTAGTTACTTTGTTAATATGTTCTATTTGAGCTAAAGATTTATCGAAAATAACTTTTCAACTTCCACAAATAGCTGATCGAAGGCTTTACTTAAGACACACTCAATATATACCATCCTATCTAGATCCTACTCGTAAGATTACAGTCAGTATGTAGTTAATTTTTTTGTGTATTGAGTGCGCCTTAAATACTACATATCTCATTTGGATAAATTTATATGAAAAACAAAATTCATAAAAAGCTAGAAATATTCAAAATCACCTTATAGGCAATGTATTATTGCAATCCACAAGTTGAAAAAATCCCTCAGGCTGAGAAGGCTGCTCATGTATCCCAGAATGCCATGATGTTTGCAAGGCAACACCAAGTTCTTCCAACTAAAATCAACAATCCATAGACAAATTATTGTTAAAAGAATAACATGAATACAAAAATGATCGAATACTGAACTTTATCCACGATAACAATTCAGACTTGGTTCAATTACTATATAACGTAACAAAAATGGTTTTGTAACTTTACTATTATACTGGTAAAGTGTGACAAGAAATAGTAATGTCATGACTTTACAGTTATAGTAGACAAAGTTGAGTGAACCTACATGATATCAAAATATACGTTGAATAGTTTGTGAATCGAATTGAGCCAAAACTATAGTCAACTTATTGTTACCTTTATTCTCAAAGATTTGTTCATTTCAACAAGAGAACTTTCCTGTAAAAGAAACAAATAACACATATTATGTTTTTATAATATGTACATATGAACAAATTCAAGTAAATGTTATCTTGAATATTTCTGTATAGCATGTACTACCTTTTGTTGAAGTTCAGAAAGTTGATCAAACATGTGTTGTGTCTGAAAAAAGTTAAAAAAAGCTAGTAGATTAACTAAGATCTTATTGGATACTTCTTTCGTCTCAAATTATCTAATCATAATCTCAAAAATAATTGTCATTTTTTAGAAGTTAAAGGAAAAAAATAATTACATACCTTTGTTGACCTTATTTTCCTCAATGATGAATCCACTTGATGTTCAAGCTGTTCCAAGTCTTTTAGGCTCAATTGTCCCAAATCCTCCCCCAACATATTCCTAAGGAATATGAAAAAATTATTTCAAATAAAACATCGAAAATGAGTTGTCTGCTAGTTCTTCTCATGTAATCAGGAGGTCACATTTCTAAGTAATCAAAGTAGTAAAGCTTTATAAAAATAAATCCAATATGGTTCAACTATTTATTTGACCCTACGTATAGCGATAGCTTCATTCATTCGGAGTTAAAAATTACATCTATAATCTCTTTACCTTTGAGATTGTTGTAACACTTCCACTCTTGCTTTAAGCTTCAAAAACTCTTGGTAATTGTTCTGTTTTCAACAATAGCCCAACAAGCAAGTCAATTTCCTCAAAATTAGCAATCAACATTAGCTTTAGTTTCAGAGTTAATGAATAAAAAAAATATCTGAACTATCATATTTTTGCGAGTTTCATATCTCAATCATTCATTATTTTATTTATATGTCTAAACTATCACTTTTTCATGAGTTTCATATCTCAACATCACTCCCATGTTATTAAAACACATATCAATGCATATTAATGTTGAGTTGGTCTATATGTGCCTATTGTTGATTGAGAACAAATATTTCGCCAACTTAGAATTGAGGTGTATTTTAGTATTCCCTCCATTTATTTTTATTAATCACTATTTCACTTATTGAGGTCAAATTACATGAACTTTGACAAATATTTTAAGATATATTTTTTCATCATATTAATATGAGAAGGATTGCAACTTATAGCATTTTTCATATAGTTTTTAACCATGTAAATTATAGATTTTAATTTTAAACTTAGCTACTTCAATTTAGCTTTGAAATTTAGTTATGTTGACATCGAAAAACAAAATAGTGTACTAAAAATGAACGAAGGGAGTACAAATGGAGTGATAATTTAGGCTGGTAAAAAGAACAATGAATAGTTGAGGTATGAAAGTCACAAAAAAAGTGATAATTTAAGTGTGTGTTTGACCATTAACCCTTAACTTTACTAATTATTATTTTAGGTAGTAAAAATTGAATTATTTCCTATTTTCCCCAAAAAACATTTGAGCAATTATCATGCTTGACAAAAAATAAAAAATAAAAATAAACCTGTGAATCTGGTGAAGATTGGGTTCCTTCAAGTGTACCATAATTGTATCTGTGGTATCTCTCCAATGTCTTGGTCATACTAGAAAGACAAAGTCATACAATAATTAGAAATTGAATTTAGTGCATCTAGTCGTTCAAACTTGATCTCGACTGACAAGTAAATAATATTTTAATATAATTTAAAAAATATATTAAAATAATTTAACTTGATCTCAACTGACAATTAAACATTCTAATTCGTATCCATTATATCTCTTAGACATATTTTTAAAAGTATTAAAATATTCATTTTATAAGCAGAAACATTCAAATAATAGAATAAGAAAAAAGAAATTAACTATCAAGAGTAAAAGAAAAGTAGAATGAAGGGTAGGTAGTAAAAGAATGCAAAAAAGAACTTTTTATCCCCTTTTACTCCCTCGAGCCCCAAATTTAACATGTTTTTTTTAATGATGTTCAATTTTCATAATGACATTATTTCAATAAAATTGTACTTACTCTGTCTCAAATTAATTGTTATTTTTTTTAAGAAAAAAGTTAACTTGACTTAAATTAACTTAATGTTTTATACTTAAAATTTAGATACTGGCAACTTTACAATATATACTAGGAATTGTAACTTTTCTCATGCTAATTTGATTTTAAAATACTCCTAATCAATATTTATATAACTTGACTCTCGAGAAAACAAAATATCGTAATTAAAACGGGCTAAAATTCAATGTTCCAATAGATAAAGCTCATAAATTTCAGCGTGCTTGATGTCAGAAGAAATTCGAACTTAATCATGTGTTCTTTAATAATCATTTACTTCGATCCTAAAATTTATAAGCATGTCAATACAAGACTTCTTAAATCAAAAGTCTCAAATTTAAACTTTGAGAACGAAAAAGGTTCTAGCATGGATTAGGGAGTGTTTCCTTTCTACATGATACACAAATCTAAATTAGTCAAAATAAAGTGGATATTAAGCACTAGGTAGAAAATTAATAAAAAATATTTTCACAGTTAATATAATTTGTATTACTTATTATAATCATATAATAGTGTAGGAGACTACAAGATACTGAGATAAAATGTCTAAATATATTTTGAAACAATTTATTTATTTATTTAATTTACTAACAAGAATAATCAATTAGTCTGGACATAATTAAACTCCAAGCATTATTAGATAAAGGAAATATAATTAATTAAATAAATAAAATCTAATCAATTAGTCTGCTTAATTAATTAGCACCACTTTTTGGAAGACAAATGACAAGAAAATTAAATGGTCAAGATACTCTAAACTCCTATATTATGCTTAAACTAAAAAGATTTTTTTTATTTTATTCAATATTTAATATTCGTGTCACATTGCATCAGAATTCATCCCTAACAAGATTTTTGTCATATCGAAAGACTTAAAATTACTAAATCAAAATAAAGATCATATATTTATTTCAATTTGACCGCTCCCGATTAAAGTAAAGAAGTGATTGATTTCAATACTAGTGATGATGATCAAATCTAGATATTCCATTTGCTTATAATGTAACATGAAGAATTTGTGCAGCTTTATATGAAAAATTGTCACGCTTGTCTTTACTTTAAGAAAATAAAGTTTCATAAAATGAAGAAATATGAATGTGCACATCAAATCACAACCAAAGTTGAAATCATGAAATTAAAGACTCCAATCAACTAATATTCTTTATAAAGATTAAATAAATTAGTGCTTTATCTTTTTATATAAATTCATCAAGATTCTTGACTTGTAATGGTATTAATTTTTATAATCTACAAGAAAAACCTAAATCATATGTACTTTGATGATGTAACAATTCATCTAAAGATAAAAGGTTTTACATCAGCAAAACACAAGAGAGATGATGGATATATAAGTAAACAAGTTTTACCTACTAATGACACATTTTAAAGTCGTGCGAGCCTAGACTCAAAGCGAACAATATTACTAGCAAATTGGACTGTTATAGCTAAGTTGCGTGGACTCTTTACTTTTAATGTTGCACTAGTATCAAATTCTTCAAAAATATTGACGAATTCAACACGCATCGGCTGACTCGAAGAGTCCGAAAAATATAGTTACTATGTATATTTATGGACAAATTTCAACATATACCAATGACCAAAAAATTAACAAACACCAAAAATTGATGGCTTTTCTCTTAAAAAATAAAGTCAAAGTTATGGAAAATTTAGTCCACAATTTGTTTTCTGCTACCATAAATACGATAAGCAGCACCCTTCAATCAAAAGTCTAAAAATAGAAAAATAATAATACTAATATATATAATCTTTGAAAAAATTATAATCTTTTAATCATAAATATTATAAAAAATATAATAATCAACAAGTACCCTCAATCGATATGACATTGGAAGAAAAATGTATGAAAAACTTATACGATGAATGATTTTTTCCCATCATAAATACGATAAGAAACACCCTTCAATGAACAAGCTATAAATAGAAATAAAGTATGAGTGAAATCACTAATCTTCAAGAAAATTAAAATATTTTAAATAAAATATCCTAAAAAAAATCAGACCTTCTTAGTGTATAGTAGAACAAATATGATTAGTAGTACCGTCAAATGATATGACACTCTAATTTTGAAGAAAATAATTTTTTTTTATTAAAATAGCATCAATTAAAGATCA